>JAIPMN010021138.1:0-15344 GCA_020650975.1 Apostichopus californicus | reverse complement strand
GTGTATCAGTTTATGGGTTGCTAGAAGCTCATAAAGTGTTTACCTAAATATTTAACTTGCGGCATTAAATCTGGTCGAAATTGGCACTGATAAGATTCAGATTTACTTTTACGCATGGATTTATCTAAATCAGCGTTCGTCATTATTACCAACTTGCTGACTTATATGGAGTTTATCACGCGGGACTCTGTATTGCATGTGGCATCATTTTCACTGCGATTAAGAGCCTGACAAAGGAATGGGGAGAAAGGGGGGGGGGGGGAGAGAAAGTACAATAAAAAGAAAAATAATCCATAGTCCCATGTTCTATATCGGTCTATTATATATAACTCCTTGTGATTTGATCAAAATAGTACACAAACCAAATATAGACCTAATTTGAATTTCATTTCAATCATTTCAGTAACAAATATTCTTTGATTCATTCTCCATGCAAAACATTGTGTTGTTAAAATTCATCCGAAAGTGACGGTCGTCCTAATCCAATGTGATAAAGGTATCAATGTCTAAATAATAAGGTACGTTTTTGCTATGAATATGTAAATGCAGATCCTTTGTTATTCTCTGCTGACTCATCCTTCACACTCGTCGTTACGTTTTCGTGTTGAATTCCATACGTTGTGGCGTAATTAGGACCTTGCGTGAATTCGGTTTTAGCATCACCACCAACAAGGGTAGTGAAACCATAAGATAATTGACCGTATTGCTGGGCGTTCTGTGTCGAGGGCCATGAAGGTGTATAGGGCGGACGGAGCTCCTGCGGCGTTCCTTGGTAATTTGTGTTAACGGCGACACCTGAGCCAGCTACAACAGTTTGATATGACGGAGGAGGAGAAGGGCCTTCTGTTGGTTGGCCTACAGTTTGGTGACCTTCTTCCGATTGCGCCTGCGCATCCATTGAAGCTTGTTTTGCTCGACGATAGATGTCAGCTACCTGTCTGTGTTTCAGTATGACGTACAAAAGACAAGGTCCAGCTAAGACAATAAATACACATCCGATAATTAAAACAAACGACATGGTGCCCAGGCTAATAGCTGATACAACTACGAGTGGCAGAGCTGTGATTACCATGGTCACCATCATTACCCATGAGAATACGTAGCAATAGTAAATCCGGGCTTCTCTGCTATTTTCAAACTGTAGAGGCGGATGAGCGTTACGGCGGTCACGGCGGTTACGGCGGTGACGACGGCGCCTACGCCGCCTGTGCCCTTCCCCTTCTCCGACGCCCATATTTGAGATGATAACTCGTGAGGTTGAATTCTAGGCAAAATATCTGAGGATTTAGAAAGAGAGTGAAAATCCACTGGAACAACTATTTTTCGTTTTGTTATTTATAACTTTATAACCATATTGCAGGCCTACTTCCACAACGTTCACTTATAAGGCAATAATGGTTTACTCAGCACGAATACTATGAAGTATTTCTAGAGATCTCGTCGGGAGTCAGCAAGCTATCAATTAACCTTAAACCTATCAAGAATTATCGATGGTTTGTTTGATCCTCACTTTCGACTTTTAATTTCCACGTTTTATCTCGAAATGTTGACTTGGTATCTCGAAAATTCATTACGCTGGCATAATATAAATCTCGGCGGATTATGAGATACTGTAGGTGAATATACAAAGTGCTAGCTTGATTGTTCAATTCTCTAATGCGTATTCCTGTCACATTTGTATCCTATTAGTTCTTATAGGCGTAAACATACACATGTACACGCACAGTTTTTATACATATTCAAGCCGACACTTTATTTGTGCTTCGTTAGTCTTTTAAACTGGTTACAACGTAGGCTAGCTTTAGTGGCAAGTAGACACACATGTCAGTACTTTATGACAAGAAAAGAAATCTTAAAGGGGTATCAGATTAAGCCTACATAACAAAAATCATTGTTAATACCAGACAAGGCTGGAAATAGTCTGTAAACTGTATATATAGGTCTTTATAGATCGAACTAACATCCTAAGAATATATCAACAAAATAATTCCACTTATTTTGTTGTTGTTTTCACTATGGTCTTATATTAATATACAATAATGCGTCAATACAATAAGTCCTTCCAAAAACTGCGTACAAAATCGTTTGAACTTCATCAAATCGCAGCAAGTAAACCACTCCTCCCCCCCCCCCCCCGGCTATCCCAAGTCCTTATTAGTAATGCCAATAGACCAATATGCTAACCTAGTGCCCCCCCCCCCCCCCCCTCGGCTATCCCAAGTCCTTATTAGTAATGCCAATAGACCAATATGCTAACCTAGTGTGAGTAAGGCCTTATTGTTTGTTGTTAATCCCTTATCATCGGACGTGATGAGAATGGTCTCATCAGGGAGTTGTTTTCCATAACAACTCCCTGGTCACATTTGCTCACCTGTCGTCAACTATGGTCTCTCGAAATAAGCCTGGAAGTGAGCCTATGTTTAGTGTTTGTATCAAAACGATATCCGAAAGCCCTTTGCAGGCAAGAACTGGAATAAACGACTGGAGCCTGGTGTCAGCGGAAGTTCATTCCAACAGCCGGTGAAGCCATATCGATTCAACTTCATCAACTGTTTCCACTAGTCAAGAACGACCACACATGTAATGTCCAGCAGTGCAGCGAAACAAATCAGCTTATAATTAACGTGCGTACGTGGAATTTCACCATTATCATACAAGCTACAATAATCTATAGCCAGTGTGTTGTTGTTTTGTTCCAGAATGACGTCGATCTGTTGTAAATCCAGACCCGCATTATGTCGAATCAGTCATTCAGGGATATTACGAGAACCGAGGTCAAATAGAAGCGAACAGAGTCACGCTAATGAAATATTACATATTATAACAATACGTATTTGTGCGAATCCGTGAGATTTACAACTATAATGATTACATAGGGTTTCTGAACACATAGGGTGTGAATGATTACATGATATGATTACATAGGGATATGATTACATGATATATGATTACATAGGGTGTGAAGACTCGCGCAAAAAGAAACGTTTAATGCCGGTAATTTGACATAGTTTCGAATGAGGTGTAACAGAAGTGTTAGACACTACCATCGATCCCAGAAAATACACACACACAGCTTGCTACCATCGGTAATTAGTGAACAGTCAGTATAAACAGCTGCGGTCAATACCCACAGCACAGTATACAAACAAAACAGCGATGGACATCTCAGGTCCAGCTAAAGATAACAAGGTATCACGTTTCATTACTGTACTGTCTGCATTTTGTAGCGACACGAACAAAACGTCACTTGCAAGCGCAACGGAAAGTTAACTTTTACAGATGGCCCGCACGCAGTTTGGGGCGAGTCTTCAATGCCTTTAAGAAGTGGGTAAATGTTATAATTCAGCCAAGACCACCAGCCTGATTTAAGAATGACAGAAACCACTTCATGACTGGTAGGCTAGGTATTAAAGCGTAACCGTTATAATACGCATAAGGTGAGCCTACATTTTTGTATCCCAAGTTTTTGGCTCGTTTATTCATAAATTAAGTTTAGAACATAATGATATAGTTAAAATCGGTGTCTTCTTAAGCAAAAAATAAACAAAGTTAACACACACACAAAGAACAATATGTCTTGAGTCAACCACAATCGCACCAGAAATAAATGAAGAGAACTCCAAGGATTGCCAATCAAAGAAAAATCAAAATGTCCTTCTTTTCGGCATACTCGTTGCCGAACGATCAGTTGGAGATACACATATTGTTACCTGATATACACATTGTAGAATAATGAATTGTGAAGAAATGAACTTTTATTTTATGATCAACTCAAATAAATGAGTTAATATTGATAAGTTGTTATTTAACATTAGCAGCGGCTTGAAATCGATTTCATATATGTCTCTTTTCATGACAAATACTTTCCTCTTATCATAGAGGATAAATCAATGAGTTGCTTCAAGGAAACAAATTAACACCCTACAATGAGGGTCTTCCCCTTATGGGAGGATGTGATCGATGGGTGGGGGTGGTCGTGAGGGGTGGAAGGGAATGGTTATGCATTGTAACAAAATCCAAACAATGAGAGATAACACAAAGAGATATAGGTCTTCTTGAACTGTTTTATATTCACTCCATAACAAACAGCATTATGAGAAACCACCTTTGAGTAACTTTTCATCATACATTTAACATTTAAGAACACGTGTAATGTAATAGCGAAGGCTGCATCGATACAATGTGGTCGGAGTTCTCATATTCCAAACAGTGTCATCCCAGCCAGTCACATCACAGACCACTGCCAAACAAGTGATCAAATACATTTCAGTATCATAGTAACAAACTTTCCAAAGTTATAAAGATCTGTTATGCTAACGCCTCATAAATTTCTAGAATTAAACTTTACATATTTTTAAAATGAAAACCTTCAGATTCATATCAAACATACTTTTCGAACAGAATATTTTGAAAGAAAAACTCACAATGTCCTCTGAAAGTCTTTTGAAATTAATATTTCCTTTCGTTGCAGAGATATGGCTATGATAAACTGTCAGATACTAACTGAAGAATTTTCTTGGGTGAAATATTATCTTTTTGAGTGTGATGTAACCTTGCTGATATATCTACTGATAAAATACATCGTATGTGTGAGAAACTAAGAATGTTTACAAAAGGTTTGATAGTGGAAGCATTAAAACACTTATGTGTACAAGTATCCCCTGACATCTACACATCATGCATAAATCTTTGTTCTACCTGTGGGTCATCCAAGTTGAGACCCACTTTCCATGGTCTAAAGTCATTTCAAAGAGATTTTGGAAGAATTTTTATCGATTAATTTCATACTGCTGTTGAACAAAACATGAATATATATTACAGAAGTTGAAAATAAACATTACAACATGCATTTCAAGCTTCCTGATAAGTCCCGCCTTCCCCTGATAGGTCACACCTACTCCTCATAAGTCCCGCCTACTCCTGCTAGGTTACGCCTCCTTCCGATAAAGTCCTGCCAAATCCTGATATGCCCACCTGGCCAACTCCTATCAAAGTGTGACCATTTGCCACATCATTAACTACAACGTCTCTGTGGAACAACTGATTCAGCTCAACCATCTAAAAAAATCACATAAAAAATCTCTTACAAGAAGACCATTCAACGCTCACTGGCATCATTACTACAAGACTGCAGCAAAACATACTGAAAAGTTACTCGAAGGTATTTGAACACATTTCTCTTCTATAATTCTCAAAAACATAAATATCTGCCATAAAGACTCAAGTTTTACAGACAATCAGCAAATAGCAACATCTTTTTTTTAATAAACGTTTTCTTTTTTTCTTCCATTTTTGAACTATGAGTCCCTTTCATTAACCAGACATCAATTCCTCCAGGTAGCTTGTGTTTGACAAATTCCCGCTAACAGCCATGGAAGGTTGCCCGTTGAACATCTTCTTGGCAAGCTGTAAGAATAAAACAAGTGATATTTTAGTAAATTCTTGACTTTTTTTCTATTTATTTGATACAAAAAAATTTCATAACCAAAGAAATCCATTTCACACTTAAGTGAATCTCAATAGAAATGGTAGTGGTTCCAGAAAATGTAAGCATATTGGTCTAGTGAATATTCGTGAAGCGTGACATGACAAGGTCTATCGTAAGCTGTTTTTTTTTTCCCTGTTGGCACTCTTTACCGCAACTGCGATGTCGTTACTAATCATAGCAACTTTTTTGCAACAGGTAGACATATTTTCAAGAACAATGAATCCGACCCAACTATTACTTGATACAGATGCATGTCTCAGTCAAGAAATTTAAGCAGAAAATGTAAGCATATTGGTTTAGTGAATATTCATGAAGCATGACACAGCAAGGTCTATCGTAAGCTGTTTTTTTTTCCCTGTTGGCACTCTTTACCGCAACTGCAATGTCGTTACTTATCATGGCAACTTTTATGCTACAGGTAGACACATTTTCAAGAGCAATGAATCCGACCAAACAATTACTTGATACAGATGCATTTCTCAGTCAAGGATTTTCTTGCAAGCAATAATTCCATTGAGACCGCTAGACTTCCCAAATTATGTAACTTAATGACTTTGGTTCTTATAAAACAGAATACGGCCAAATCGATAACGGAAGTGTAGCAGTGTAATTTAAAAAGAAAAACAGAAAAGAAAATGCATTGAGACCACAATCAGAATGCTGGTAACTGTTCAAGATTACACAAACCCTTTTACAGGATCCTAAACAAAATCTCTAAATTGAACAGAAAAATAACACCTTTTTGCATTTCATTGTTGCATTCCTCACCAAGTTGGGACAATTTCTTATCGACCTTACTTTCATGTCACGCTTCTACAGTATGATTCTTAGAGCGGTGCTAGCATAAGAACTTCTTATGAATATTCAACGGTTCGTACTCACCCTGACTGCATCATCGGCGGTGATTGCATCGATGTCAGCTACCACCTCAGAGATTGGTTTGAATCCTCCGGTCGCCAGGGCTTGGATAGCGATATCCTCCAGGATGGTCTCTTGGTTCTCGTATTTCATGAGGAGGGATGACTTCAGCTGGTTCCTGACAACAGAGGGCGACAAAACTAAATTTTGAGAGCCTGTAATACCATTGCGATACAATACATTCTAATTTAGTTGCACACTAATGGCAGTAACAACAGAAGACCATGGTAAGGGTCCTTTATCTTTCGAGACGACACACAGACTCTCAACTCAGATAACGTTCATACCAGACAAGGTTGAGGAGGAATAAGTGGGCAAGTTACTGTCTGCGGCAATTACACTTTGCTTCTCTTCATCTCTGTATATACACTTTTCTTTTCATTCTTCAGCCACTCATGTTTCGTTACGTCCTTGTTCAAGAAAATAAGGAGTGGTACAGAAACACAAACTGGACTGTAGGTGGAAGCTTCTTAAACCATCTAAGACACATGGAAATTATATGCCTACAGCCAGCCGTTACGATTCTGTTTATCATGTTTTAATATAGGCTTGACTTGTTATCTAGTGCTGGACTCTTCTAAGTTTTCACCACTTTGTACTTTATGCATTATAATGCCTGCTAAAGCTTGAAATATGGTGTTCAAACCAAATAAAACAAATGAACTAAATTTTCTCCATAGCAAAGAAACATGTGGAAGAGAATATTAGGAGAGATAAACTCACTTTGCCCTCTGAAAGTCTTTGGAATCAATATTTCCTTTTGTTGCAGCTCTGAAAACACCCATGACAGACTTCAAAATCTGAGAGAAAATGAAATATAAAGGAAAGGGATATTAGTAACAAGTTAAGTTATTACAGAAAGACAAACAACAGCATCAAACAGCGACAGATGCAATATGTTTATATCAATGAGAATGGATTAATGAACGGGATTGTATGCGTACACTATCTCACTTTCTCTGCTTTTTATTTATAGACGTATATATATTAATTCATTAAAATATTAAAACAATATTTGCTTACAGGATTCATATCCTGGCTCTGAGTGATAGCACAAACTCCAAAGATGCCAGCATCGGTGTATGCCAAGTTGAAACAGTTTGTCTGGAAAGGAAATGGAAATAAAAAGAGAAAACGTTCACATCAGAATAAGAGTTGAATACTTAAAGATGGAAAATTTGATTCTACCATTTTTGTGTTATCATTTTTAAAAGAGGAGGCTGGCAAAGTTCAAGAATGATTTGATAAAAGTTGCTACCAGAATGTTGGTTTATTCCAAGCCCATATTTGTGGTGCAAAGGATTTCAATGGCTTGAATAATCTATGAAATACTTTGATATACATAACACTATGTGAACACTTGACTGTCCAAACATTACATGATTTGAAATGTTGACTTTTCGAACATAAAACTAAGTGGACACTAAGTGAATTTTCTACATTCCACCATATGAACACCTATCCTCTTAATAATAATAATTATAATAATCAAACACACTTACTGAGGATGGCAAAGGCGTGACCTGTGCCGCACTTTGGTTCAGTCGAGAAGAGGCTACGTTGCTCCCCCACTTAACATGCTGCCCTACTCCCATCAAATGTTGCAAAATACCAGCAGTGAGGAGATCCTTACTGGACAGGCTGGTGCCCTCCACTCCAATGGCTGCAAATGCTAGCGCTGAATTGGTGGGATTGCGACTTTGTTGGCCTAGACGGAAGAAGGCAAAGTCAAGTGGTGATATCAAATTTACAAGGTTGTATTAGGATGCAGCTATGGAGATATCTTTAATACAGTCTGCTTGCTGAAAATTACAAATCCCTCTTAATTCACAACATTTTGCATGCAATGGCTTCCATTGTGTCCCGTTCACGTAGAATGAAATAATCTCCTTGAAATAAACCTACCGCCATGAAATTTTGCTGGTACTTTCTGTACAACTCCTCCTTCATTCAGAGGCATTTTGTCACCGAACGCTCTGAGGTCATCATGATCAACACCTGTAGAATTGAGGGGAACAAAAAAATTAGTCTGGGGTGGAAAACTCCCTATTTTCCTTTTAGACGACTGAGTGAGAACATTTTGGGACCTGCTTGAAGATGGAATGAGTATGTCTAATGTTTCACAACACAACACTGGTAGCAAAGCTACCGTTTGTCACCTCAAAATTAGTAACCATGGTTATGATGTCACAAGTAAGGTATTTCAAAGTTCTTTTAAACCTCACACCTGAGGAATTTGTATAGAAAACAAATAGAAACATCAGACTAAGCTACCACAATAATACATTAAACTTAACTACCAAAGCATTGGGAGGGAGGTAGGGAGGGAGTAAACAGAAGAAAACTGTGGTTACTTTTGGGTAATTACAGTTTTAACTCGGCCATGGAACTAAACCTTTAACTACAAGAACAAAACAGTGCTTTCTTACCAACTCCAACGAGAGCCATATTACCGGCCAAGAAGTGACCGTCCACAAAGTCATGCAGCGACTCAGGACTGATGCTGGGGATCATAAACTCTGGTGCATAAAGAGATTTACCGAGAGACGAGCGGAAAGCAGCAGAGTGAAGACCCTCGATAACGTCTGAGGAAAAGAAGACAAAACCGGATGGGAATAACTGAAGAGAAAGTTGTTGAAGAAAAGGTGTCCAGCAGAAAATAATTGGACTACAACGGTGAAAATCTCAACAGCACTTAAAATGAGAACTAATGAGAGCAACATGACTGGTGAATACAGGGGCAGCAAACTCCAGGGGGTAAGGAACCCACCTACCTCCACTTTTGAGAATTTTCCTTTCACGACGTTCCTGTTTATGTTAATGAAAAGTATTAAGTACCCTCTTTTCTTGATTGTGACCAAAAAAAAGAGAAAACTTTTGGTTGTCTTTAAAAGTGGTTTTAGTTACATACAAAATGCCCTGTTGATGAAAAACTAATAACACTTTAGTAGTGCCCGTTTTTTGGGGAAAAACATTAATTATTGGAATTTTGTGGTACTTAATGCACATAGGTTCCTTTTGCCAGGCAGTTTGAGGTAATTTTGTGGATTTCCCTACAAACCGACTATCACATGTACCAGTAAGCATATTATTGTTACCCTCTGCCTTTTATCTGCCTGAATGCTTGGCAAGCAGATGTAATAATTGCTGGATTAATGGGGAAGTCCCTTATGAAAAGATTTAGTTACCAGCAATTAAGTCATTATTTCTGACAGCTAGATCCATTTTCAGTCTGATTTTATTGTCTTTCACTTCCCAGTCCCGGAACTCTTGACCCGTCGTCACAGCGGTCAGATAATGGCATGCTGTATCTCTGAAATTAAAATGTGAAAATAACCAATATAGAAAAGTCATCTAACTTTACTGTCAGTTTTATCTTAAACTATAGAATGAAAGGTTCAGCTTCTTAAAATTCACGATAACTAAAATTAAAACTTGCACAAACTTTAATCCACACTTCAAGGGAAAAAAGTTCTCCAAACATTCCACATTTTATTGTTCGCACTGAGTTCTCTGCTTTTTGTTATGTTTGACTTTTATCTTACAAAATTTAATGTATGTATACAAGACTAGAGTAAGAGTTGCTTTGATTGTAAGCAAGCATTTTTATATTTGCAAAAAAATATTTTTTGATCTTGTGAGATATTTTGTCATCTTGAAAGAGAAACGATGAGCCATGGGTTTTACCATTGGAGGGGGATGGAGGGGGGGTGTTAGGAGGTGGATTATGACTTACAAGTTATCTCTCAAGCATTGAACGGTATATATCATGTGCTCTTTTGTGGTAGTTGCCTCCAAACTGGCTCCGATGTCCTCAAGTCCTCGACTAATGCTGAAACTAGATGCTCCCTTCGATGTCTATAATAAAATTAAGACAGTGGCATAGAAAAGACTGGTTAACCAATTTATGTTACAGGTATGGATTGTATTCTTCTGCATAATAGACTGAAAGCAATGGGATATTCACAACCATTTTGCAAACTAGCTAAAAGTTTCCATTATAATGTTCAAATGTCAAAAATAGTTGGTAGTGTGTGCATTGGGGGACAACACAAATGAATCACACAAGTTCATGGAATATGGAATGGCCCATTAAATATTCACTGCTGGAAATTAACCGCATTTAACTTTACAACAATATGAAATACAGACAAAGAGCCATCAAGCATCATTCCATTAGATCACTTTAAGGAAGATGAAATTAGTGAGAAGACCCTGTCTGTAGTCACTGTGACTTACCAAATTAGCAAATGTCCGGAGGCAGTGTGTGATTCCCAGATTTTCTGATGTCTCGTACCTCGAACCGGCATTGACGACAACACTGACCTTCGAGACAGGTGAGTAGTTGTCCAATGATGCCACCGTTAAGCCATTTGCTAGTTTGGAGACCTATGGGGGGTAAAGGTTAGGAAAGAAAAATTTATACCTACAGTAGTGGTATTTACTATGAGTATGAGCTATCTTTCTTTTTAACATTTTGCATTATCTGTTACTCTACAAAGCAGTTCAGCCATTTCTAAAGAGTGACAACTGGCATTGAAGAATAACATCTTTACTGCTAAGTGAAAAAAGTCAACAAACTTAGCATAAGTAACTTAGCATAAGGTCATGGGTTGTTTTTAATCAAGCTTTTACCATATGTAATGATTTTTTTTTCCAAATTGGTACCTTGTAGACTGGTACTGTTAATAAAGACATATAAACAGTAGTTCATTGCACTAGTAATATTCTGAGAAAATTACTTAGGATGTGCCGATATGTGTTTATTAAACGTTAGTACTGATATCTTGCTGGATTGATTTTCAGGGATTTTTTGTAAAGCAGGTAGGTGGAGATATAATATATACACTGTTACAACATGCATACATGTGAACATTACAAAAATAAAGAAATGTTATTTTCTTTACCACAACATCTTGTTTTGGTAATATCACCCCTTCTTCGCTTTTCCTTGTGGCAGAAGCCTGAGCAGAATAGCACCTCCTCTGAAATTCAAACCAATAGTAAAGTGTAATGCTTTCCAAAAGAATAACCACTTCCTAGTCCATAGTCTAGTTTATTTAAAACATTGGCAAAGATGCTACCTTTAGTTGCAGTACTGACTGCAGTTATAAATACGACAGTGTTCTTTGCAAAATAACATAAATTTCTTTTATCATCTGCTTTGACATATTTTACTAGTTCAACCTGCATCAGATAGCCTTTCTACTGTAAGTATATCAATTTTGGAAACTGTGGAAGTTAATGGGCCTTTCTTTTATGAAGGACAACCAGGTCTTGTTTTTGGTTGTCCGGACAGCAAAGTTGGTTGTCTGAACATGTAGTGCAATGATAAAGAATGACAAACATGTACACTGTACAGTAGGAGAAATGTATTGGTTTGGTGAGTAGAACACCAGTTACACTCTCCTATGGGCTTACTACTATTTTTGTTTTATTTCAATATTTTCAAGGTCACATTACAATGCAATCGGAACTTGATGTAAGTTACACTTTGTCATCGATCGGACAACGGCCAAAGCTCAATTGGTCGTACGAACAGAAATTTGGTCGTCTCAGACTACCATAACAAATTTGCCCGGATGTTTTGCAATTTAACAATTTGTTTGGAGTGACTGATTGCCAGAGGTTCAATGTGAGGTGTAATCAATAAAATCACATATTTAAGAAGTCAGGCAGAATTCTTAAAATAAACACTTTTGCGATACCATATAGGTCAAATGCAGACATTGACATCTTCTCTAACAGTAACACTAACAGGATATTCCTACTGGAAAAGAGTAAGAGAATTATTTATTTTTCGGGGTGGAGAAGTTGTTACTTTTTTATGTAGTTTTTAATTTTTTTTGAGAATGACACATTAATGCAGAACATTAACAACTTGTTGAACAGGGTTGTAGGGTTGGTGATTATAATATTAATTAGGCCTAGGCCTAGTTTACAATTTGGCTGGAGTCCGAGCCCCAGTGATGAGAATATTTTGTACTGGAGTTGGGAAGCCTAGAGATGTTTAACAGCTGGCACTGGGTGCAGAAGTTTAACAGCTTAAAAGTATTTTCTGAGACCCATCCAAAAAAGAGACCTTCTGATTGGTGAGGTATTCTAACTTAGGGCCTAGCCTAGACCCAAATGTTCCTTATGCCAAACTTAGTAACAACAATTGTACAGGCCACAGGGTACTTGCTACTGCTAGGCGAACCAATTGGGCCATTTTCAATATCATGTCTGAAATTGAGAGTGGAAACTATGCCTAATGTACATAAAGGTCATACCATTTGTTCATACTGAGTTAATTAGGCCTAACTTTGTTTAAGAGCCAGCTCGACAAATTCCTGAGAAGTAATGTGGGAGCTCATATGAGCCATTAAATGGCTCCCTGCTCCGTCATCCTCCGCCTATCACCTGCTGAGAAGTGGAGGGTACAGGTACATACAGGTAAATACACTAACATTAGGCCGACGGGCCAGCCAAGCCTAACCATCGTTAACAATATTGTTACAATTAAATTGTGCTACATTAGTGTGTTAGGTTACAGTAGACTAGGCTAAGGCTTGATCTGGATGGATATATCGGCTAGCCTCACCGATATCAGAAAAGTTTGGCCCAAAAAGTTTTCAATCAAAACATTGATGACAGAGTTTCTAAGTTTTTGGTCCAAGTACTTACGGCTATCCTTGATACCGCGGGACGAACGCCTGACAAGGACATTTTCAAACTGTAACAGCTAGGCCTTACTCTCGAAGCGTATCGACTATGCACACATTATATAACACTAGGAGCCTAGCCTAATGCTGCCGACACCACGTACTAATTCAGACACACAAATTCTAATTCACGCCCTCTAATTCATGAATTTACGTAAGGTTCCACACTCGGTTGATGTATTTTCCTAAAGCTAAACTTGGGATTGAGCGGCGGATGGAGAGGAGAGTAACAACATGCTCCTAATTTTGGAGCTATATTCTGAATTATTAATCAGGTCGGATTGGCCAATATCATTCAATGTTGGGGTTGCTTTATACAGCTTATTGGCATTGTTTATATACAGAGAACAAAATTAATCTTTTGCAAGTGATATTGAACTTTACTGCACTATCATGTGTCATAATCTGCATAGACGAACTATGGCAATTTCTCAAATTAACGAATATAACTGCCGTAAAGTATATTTTTCACCGATTTTCCTTGAGCTTTACCCATCGATATTGAATACCCATAACATTGAATACCCATGCAGTTCATTCTTGCACTATTCAGAATTTCAAATAAAACCGTTGATCAAAATGGAAAATGTCTAACATATACCATTGATCGATTTATATGTTATTTTTGGTAATACTCGCATGCCAGTCAAAGTCGGTACCAAACGCAACAGACTGAAATGAAGGATAACTAACGTTAAAAAAATAGTAATATTTTCGCTTGTAGAACATTAACTTGACACACTGCCATCAATCAAGGTTGTCACTTCTAATAATGGCCCCAAATAAGAAGGTTATACAGTGCACCTTAAATTAGTCAAGGACAAATGGTGTTGAATAATTCACTATGTTGTTTATATAATGTTAAAAGACCATCAGCTGAAAAAAACACCATTTCCTCCTTTTACCTTGGACTACGACATACCAAGATTAATTGTGCCTGAAAGTCATCTTGAAAAAAATATGAAAGTAGAATATACTCAAGTTGATAATTTGTAGTATACGCAACCTTTTTGAATTAAGGGTCATGGCATTGGTAGATTCGTTCACTTGAGTTTTGGTCATTTATGACTGCTGTTAATAACTTCATCTGATATGCTTTATGAAGGCATCCATAGATTTAAACATCATGCAAAACTGTCATTTTATTTCTTATCATTTCCTTCTCATTACGTCACAAGCCTAAATAGCATTTGTGACTGAATCTGCGTAGATACGAGGATTCCTATTTGTGTCATTATAATGACTAAATATCCGACCAAGTAAAGAAAAGAGCAAAATGTATTTGTTGAAAGTTTTCTCAAATGTATTGCCAAATGGAAACCACAAATTGAATAATCATATAAACTTGTGCTGTTTGCAATACGTTTTTATATATGTTAGAGCATAGTGAGGAAAACTACTAACATTGTAAGGGATAAGGCCTATATACACACATATAGACACAACAAATAAAACGTGTACGGTATCAATTAACTATATAGCACATAAACTAACGATTAGCATTGTAAGGAATAAGGCCTACACAAATATAGACACAAGAAATAATACTCTTACGGTATAAATTAACTATATAGCACACATATAATTCTGCATAAATGATTCAAGAAAACAATATAAAAGTATATATTTTTTATGGTTGCAAACAATGTATAGCCAGCTTCACTGTTACGAACGTCAGACTTTTGGAGTAAAGTTATAAACCTGTATAAATTAAATCCATCCAAACACAGACACGTATGATGGGGTTTATATTTGCTCCAGACCCATGTCGCCAGTTAATGCCGCATTAACAAGCTCTTGGGCCTTAGGGTAGTTAATGCTACCACCCCCCCCCCCCCACCCCCACACTGTCTATCTCTCTCATTACATACCCAAAAAAAGGAAATTGGTTCCCTGATCCTGTACCCTAAGTTGACGCTGGTGGCCCCTTTGCATTTGCCTCACCTGCTGGATAATTTGTCAGCCGGTATATTTAAATACACTTTTCAACTAAGAAAGAATATGCATGCATGGTATGACTAACAAATGTTTGGGCCTAAGTGATACGTGGTGAATATGATTTATGATTTTTTTCATTCCCGATTATTAGAAGTTAATTTTGTCCCTGTCCGTCCACATCGTGGATACCACATGCTTTAGTTTACCAATATAACGTTATAGTTTGTTCTGATAATAACACGCAGTCATGAAATTTGAGGGTGTTACATAATATCTGTATTATTTGACTATTATTG
>JAIPMN010021134.1:0-27087 GCA_020650975.1 Apostichopus californicus | reverse complement strand
ATATGTATGTATATATATATGTATATGACAATATAGATATTGTATTCATTTCCCTACAGTAAATTTTCTGTACTAGATTTTGGCATCTCAATCTCTGAAGAAGTGTCAAAATTTCTCAACATGTATCAATCCCTGGGAATAGATTCTCTGTTCCCCCTGGGTTCTCCTAAAACCATTTGCCTCTGATACCTATCTAATGAAGACACACAAAAAGAGAAACATGTTGTCATGACAACAAATAAGTTCATTGATCCTCAATGAGACTCATCCTCAAGGATTAAGAAAAAAACAGAAAGCTTCGAAAGGATCGAATCACCGCTCAAAACGATACGGTCAAAGAAATCACACCGATCAAGAGATGCGTCAAATACTGCTGACGATAAAAGACTGTGACATTCAAACAAGAAGTTTACAAGATGAATTCATAGTAGTATATATATGTAACTACACCAACAATTCTGACTTACAGAAGTAAAACTTGAATGTTACAAAGGCAGAGACATTGATTCCATTTGGTAGGACACAAAGTTTAATTAATGAGCTGGCACTTTTACAATTGTGGAAAATAACGATAACGACAACCGAAAAACGATGCTTTAATAGCATTCTGAGGGTGCTAACAAAGAGACTAGACTCCAAAATGTTTCATATTTCCATTTGAACACAAACACCAGAAAGATCCAAATCAAAGCAGTACAAAAACACAGATGAGATCTATAATAAAAATAACAATGACAGGTGTGAACGGGAAACTTGTGGCTATCACCAAAAATCCAATTTCCAAATTATAAGGCGTTAAAAAATTCTCTCTGCAACTTGCCAAACCAGATCGGCCAAAAAAACCTGACACGAAAGGCAGTCGTGTGGAATATCCTCCGTGTTTTAAAATCCATGAATGTGATTTTCAAAAAAGGTGGCTTTTTTATTTGGGAAAAGAAAGGAAAAAAAGATGACAAAAACAAGGAGAAATCAAGCACTTTTGGAAATATTTGTCCAAGCTGATGAAAAATCCCATCGAGTTGGATCTCCGCTACTTCCACTGATGTGTACAAGTTGTATATTCTTCTTCCGAGACATGACATATAAAGATACAATTTACACAGCTACGATGGTAATCAATATCACGCCGCGGCGAATGCAAATAGCCTGAAAACCATGCTTCTCACCCCGAAGGGGGGGGGGGGGGGAATCGGGATTGTTAAATTAAAATGGATGAGCCATATATCAATGGTTATGAAGACGAACAACTCTAAAAGATGAATGAGTGCAAACATTTTCTCTTTCCACATCACCGAGGAAGAGGAAGAGGAGGAGGAGGCAGATTTCTTCACATTTCACAGCCTCTTTTCTGATGTCTCACCATCTCTGTATATTACAAGATTGGGTATTAGGAATACATGTATCCATAAATAGATAAACTGAGAAAGGCCGGGTAAGGAGAAAATGATTCTTACAACTGTCAAAGGTAAACTTAAATCAATCGGAGGAATGTACAACTTCAACATGACCTCAAAGACCACAAGCTTTCATTTTGCTTTTTCCTTCCCTTTCTTTATAACACTTTTAACAGCAAGAAATTCTTCTCGATGTGATCACTCTCGACAGTAAAAATTTAATTTTTCTTAATTGCTTTTTTCACAACATTTTTACATAATATTTGCTGCAAAACACCTTTTATTCCCCTTCTGTTCAATTCTTCATTTTCTAGACTCTCCATTTTATAAGGAGTCAAAAGGTTTTTATTTTTGGTATCTTTTGCTTGTGGCATTATTCAACGTAGCTGCTCATATTTCATCATAACCTATTAACAACATATATTACTAAGATGATACAGTTTAAAAGAAATAGCTCTTTATGTTTGCAATAATATCAAAATCCAACAAAACAATATCTGTAGTTTAAAATGTTTACCAAACGCAGGTGTTTATTACCAATGAACCAAAGGTTCAAATTCCATTACGGGTTTAATAGTAACAATTTACTGATTTATTCTCTCAACGTTGAATTACCTGCGATGGGATATGACTAAATGAGTAGTCAAGATGTCTGGTGTAAATATTATTCTATATATTATTCTCTCAATACACTGGATACGGAGGTTCCACTTCAGAATACCAGTACATAGAGGCATTAAAGGTCATATGTATTGCCATCAAATGTTTACTATATAAAGACTAAAAGTGCCACGTTACAACCCGTAAGCCAGTACTATAACATCTTAAAATTATTCCTAAATGAATCATACCCATCATCCTAATTGGTATACAATCATGTGCTAGAAATGTGACAGCAAAAGAGAATTATTACAGTCATGACCCACACTTGAAAATTTCTGATTTATCTAACTTCTTCATTTCTAATTAACATTTATTTTATTTCAAACATTAATTCCTTTTTCTTTCGCTACATAATTGACACATATTTCCAGAACAATTTTCAGGATTTTTTTCTTTCTCAAAACAATCGGCAACACTGTAAAGAAAAAAAGGTATCTCTTCTTATCCACCTTGAATATCTTAAGAAAAATAGCCTTTGAATCCTTTGCCAAACCATCAAAGATTTCAAACATTATTGCAATTTTCATTGTGGCATCACAGCTTCTCTTCATTTCCATAAACTATACGGCAATTAAAACTCGGCCAGTGGGTGCATGCAAGTAATTAGCCTTTCAATAGGCAGATGGGAGAGGCCTTCCTGATATTTTAAATTCAGCTGTCCAACAATTTGGGTTGAAAAAAATCTTTAAAAAAAAAACTTCAAAAAAGGGAAAATGTACAAACCCTGTGTTGCTTTAAAGGAGTGACGTGTGACAAAAACCAATGTAGATTTCGATTTTTTTTTTTTCCTTTTTATTTGGGAGTTTTTGTTCGTACAATCAATAACAAAGACAATTTCACACTTATTTATTATGGTTAATTATAAACTTGCTTCCGATTCAGCATGGAGATGCTTCAAAACTAACAGAAACGGTGGTTTTATTTCACACTTTGCTTTGACATACGTGTCAAAAAACAAAAATTGTGCCATTGAGAGAAAAACCATCTGCATCTTTTTGGTACATCTCTACTACTTGACAATCAGCTAGGCTGTGCTTTAACATTTACGGATTGTGGTTTTTCGTTTTTTCCTTTATTACAAACACACCAAACTTATACATGTTAAAATACTACCTGGCCATGCTTAATTGGAAAGGGGAAAAGACATATAGTCGGCACGGCCGACCAAATTGTTCCAAATAGCGGATTATTTTCAGAGGTTTAAGCATTGAGTGTTTACGGTAATTAGAAATGGAGTAATTACAAATGGAGTAATTAGAAATGGAAAACATCCGTCAAAAATAAAGCAAACTACTTCACAAATTAAACTTCAAATTATACAGGAAAAAAAACATATCTTTATGATCTCATATTTCAGAGAAAATATGTTCCACCATAGATAGTGTAATTCTCAACATAAGCTAATACCTTATCATGAAATAAGCAAATACTATGGTGGTAGTTATCAATCTTGTATCAACTTGAGTTTATTTCACTGTCATTCTACCAATACATTCCAGTTTAGGTATACATACTGTATGTACCCAATACCTACATCCATGCGTGCACATGCGTGCACATGCGTGCACATGCGTGCATGCATGCACACACACACATCTATGTGTGCACATCTATGTGTGCACATCCATGTGAGCATATGCAAGAAATAAGTCGGTGGAGTCAATCTCCAAATGTTGCCATTTTGCTAAAGTATAAATGTTGTACTACAAGTTGGTGTTTTGACTCCCCCCCCCCCCAATCCAATTCCTTTCTTCAAGTTTATGAAGTTACGTAGTTACCATAAAGTACTGCAGAGCCAAGTCTGATAACTTTTATCAAAAATAAATGCAAAAAGAAAAAAATTAGGGAAAAAAAGTTGCTAAGAAGTCATCAAATGCAGACATTACGTAGCAAGTATAAAACTAGATAATGAATTGATATAAACGACTGTTGGTTGGGATAAATGCCAAGATCCCGATGGCTATGGTATTTGAGACTGAGGAATTGATCAAGAATAAATGCTCTTAAAGAAAGAAACAATTTTTACAAGAAGGAAATTGATTCATTATTGTCTATCCCTGAATTTTATTTGAGGGAAAAGAAAGAGCTTTCAAAGTCTGGATTATAAAGATATTTGGAAGACTAATCAGTAATGGCAGGGAAATTAATATGGAAGGAAATTTTCTCAAACCCCCCCTTTTTTTCCTTTTTTTTCAAAAAATTTTCAATAAAGAATTTCATTTCTTAGCATGGTAGAATGTGCTCTCCCATTTGATTTTTTTTTTGGGGGGGGGGACAAAAACATGATCTTTTACTTTCATACCAATGAAACTGAAAACCAATGTACAAATGTACAAAATATATTAGAAAACTTTCAAAATGCTGTGAGGTGGATGATTAATTAATACTTTGCCGAATTTTGCTATATTATAAGATGTCACATGATTGTCAATAAACAACCCATCACGTTATTTATATGCTGCTTCAAGCTTCTACCTGGGTCTTATGTTCAGAGTGATAAAGTATGGCAGATCAGCAACAAAACTGGCTGTAGGGCCTGTCTTTCATGACAACAGTAGTCGACAAAATCCTGTTTAATGATCAAATGATATATGGACACAATTCACGCAGTCTCTTAATATGTCTTCGGCAATATGAAGTCAAATATAAGCTGTCTAGGAAATGACAATACAGAAGGGAAGATGAGAAAAGTGAAATGGAAGAGACAAATGAAAAAAGAAAATGATGACAAAAAATCAAACAAAAGCAAGAAAAACATGGAAAAAAACACAACAGAACATATCTGATCTGTTTGGTATTATGTGATACTGCTCTGGTTGGTATCATTTCATCTGATCTAAACTTGGTATAATCTTGTCTGACCTAAACTAGGACACATACATGTACGTACACTTAGATAACAGACACAGCTTTATATCGAGACACATGTTAGCAAATCTTCATAACAGAGGATAAGTGTAAGCAGTGCTGCCATAGGAAACGATTTCTCCAAATTGTACCCAAAAGAAATCTTATGTCACAGTTCTCGTCAGCTTTCATGACAGCTGTACAGAAACCTCTGTCATATATGGTACACTCAAGGTTTTAGATATGGTTATAATACTTGACTAGCATGTTCCACTCCCCTCACCCCCGCCCCCACCCTCCCCTCTCCAATACTGTATATAACAGACCCCAATTTAAGGGAGAGAGTGATGAGTTTGTAGAACAAAGGATTAAGGTCTAACAGTCACCATGGTTGAAGTTCTGTTCTACCCAGAAACTAATTGATTGTGCTCTTCTCAAATTTGGGACGGAGTGGGATGGGATGGGATGGGGTGGGATGGGATAAGGTGGGGTGAGGTGGGATGCAGTACAAAGATACTAAACTTAAAAAGATTTAAAATACTACCATCAATTCTCAAAATCAAACTGACCCCTTTCAATACCACAAAAGATATAAATTTGTAAACTCTTTAAGAAGAGAGTATCATGTCCCCGATGTAGAAAACATCGTAAGAGACAGAAACATATATATTCCCTTAATATTTAATGCCTTACGTAGACCCCAGTCCTTGCAATACAAACGACTGTGCTACAAAATATATCCTTACATCCATACAGGAATTTCATCTCAAATCTATCACAAGGAGCCCGCATTCACGATAACTTCATCTGAGATATCACTCTTGTTTTACTTCTGGCAAAGAGGCATCGTGCTCTCTATCTATAAGTTTGGAGCATTGTCTCCGGTTACCTATATTACATCCTTTGAAAGATGAAGCTAGGACAAGAGTCACTTGAAATCATCCCGAGAGGCAACTAGTCCCAACATAACATCAAGATTGTTTACAGAAAGTTATTCTTGGGTAATTCTTTCAACATTTCTTCCAATTAATAAGGAGGCAGTGTGACGATCAAAATAACGTATTGATGTCAATATTACGGAAATAGACTTGCATTCCTGAATAATCTTTAAATAACAAATGTCGGCATTAATACAGGCTGTCTCCTCTCCACACTTGAATTTTCACATACTCTTAACTCTAGCATGATTCTGTTATCATTTAGTAATATTATGTACCTATATATGTATATATGTATTGTGGGGGGTGGGGTGGGTGAGTGGGTTATACATGTTGGGTCGGTGTGTGGGTGGATATAAGTGTTACTGTTTTCTTGTATTGTTCTCTCTGTTTACTTATGGGAGCGCTCTACTAGACAAGCCCTCTGGATTTTTTGGAGTGCTTCCTTTCACAATTTTCCCTGTTGTTAATATGTTTTGTCACTAAGTTAACTTCTCTGTATTTATATTGTGAAGAAACAAATAAATGAATGAATATACAATGGCTTCTCTGCCATATAGCCCTGGCCCCTGTCTATTACACAATGAATCATATCGCATCCCTTTTATCTACAACCTCTTTCTTTTAATCCAGAACAATGACCCCGTCATGCCTGATTTAATAATAAATTATGCTATATAATATGAGACTGCAATATTTATGAGAAGACAGATAGGAAAGATATTTCTGAGAACTTCACCAAAATAATGTTCAGGAGTAGTCGTTAAGATGTACACTCTTCTGACACTCTTCACATCTTCCCAAAAAATTAATAAAAGATAAATGCTTGAATTAATTCTCGTACAATTAAAAAAGTCCTGTATTCGCTATTTCCTTTCTTTTCTATTCTTTTTTGGCTTTCCTATTAGCTGTGAATCATATAGCAGAAATGGCAACGTCTCTGCTGAGTGATGGATCATTTCAGACTTCCTGACATACGTATCCAGGGCAGCCAGATGCTTCAGGGGTATGTCAATGGACACTGAGCCTTAATATTATAATAGGTTTAATATGACTGTACGACTTAATATGATTTCCTGTATAACACCATCAGACCTTAAGTCACAAAGACAAGATCGTTTTTCTTTTCTTAATACTGGTGGATCCATGGCTGTCATCTTAGTTTCTCAAAGATAAAGAGCATATTGAATAGGGTTGAAATATTTCCACCAAGGCTAACCTTTTCCCATTTAGGGGGGGGGGCATGTGGAGGGATGCAAGATGAATAGGGGGGGAGAGGGGTGGGCATAGCTGTGGAAAAACCAATCCATAACTCCACAAATCTGGTGTTTGGTGCAAGGCTCTAGACTGAAAAGTTACAGCACTTTATAGATGGGTGTCTCCCTATGACACCCCTTTCTTAGGGGTGTCGTTAGGTAAAGAATGCAGTGACTCTACATTGACACTATTGTATATTGTTACAAAATATTCTGCAATATAACTTCAAAACCAAACAAATAATATTTTTACCTAAGTAGTTACGAGCGACACCCTTATCGTTGCTCCACATCTTAACCTACTTTTTACAATCCTAATTTATCGGCATCAACCAACACACACTACAATGAAGAACAAATTTTAAAGTTCTGTGGAAAAAGTGACCATCAGGAAGTCATCTCAAAACCACAGGGAGAGAAACAAAGTTGGAAGGAGCAGCAATGTGTGAAATTATGGATAAAATTGTTCAAGGTTGTTTTATATACAAGTATTAGTTTCACCATCCACCAGTTGAATACAGAGATTGTATATATCCAAAGTGTAGGCCTGCCTGGTTATTTACTTAAAATCACTGACTGTTTCCTCCTACCATTGATTCTAAGTTGATATGTCTGTTATAACATATGGACCAGCAGTCTCCACGTATTATATTCGGGTATACATGCATACCAGTAACTACAAGATCATGATTACATACTGCATAGACTCCAAGTAATAGTGCAGTATGCACACTAGTATATAGTACACTATGTGATAGTGTAATAGACTGCAAGTGATAGTATGCACACTAGTATATAGTACACACTGTGATAGTTTACTATAATATAGACTTCAAATAATAGCACAGTATGCACACTAGTATATAGTACACACTGTAATAGTGTACTATTACGTAGACTTCAAGTCATAGCACAGTATGCACACTAGAATATAGTACACACTGTGATAGTTTACTATTACGTATACTGGAAGTAATATTATGCACACTAGTATATAGTACACACTGTAATATTGTACTATTACGTCGACTTCAAGTCATAGCACAGTATGCACACTAGTATATAGTACACTATGTGATAGTGTACTATGCGTAGACTGCAAGTAATAGTAGGCACACTAGTATATAGTACACAATGTGATAGTGTACTATATGTATACCAGCAGATAATTATTAAACAGAACGATACATAATAGGCTAGACACCACTACAGTAACCACTACATATTGGAGTAGTATATATATGTACTATATAGACTCCAAGTAATAGCCCAGAATGCACACTAGAATACAGACTATAGGATGATAGTGTACTTTATACAACCTAACTAACATTGTAATGCATACTAGTAGACACCAATCTTGTAGGAGAGACATATGCACACTATAAACGACTAGATAATAGCATAGTATTGTATTAAATACTACAATGCTCATAGCCTTATATCAATGCTGGTACTTATACACAGTTACGTATACACAACTGATGTGACAGCATTTGAAGTTACAGCCTTGAAGTATTAAACTATCCCAGATTAATCTTAAAATCAACAACGAGGTCATTCCTGTTCACCATGCTCTTAGTACAGCAAATTACATAATCCATGCAGAAGAAGGGAACAGTTAAAGGAACCATAAAATATGAAATAACCAAAAAAAAAATATTTAAAGATTTGGAAAAAAAAGAAGGGTCAATGGATTGTGCTGTTGATGATGATACAAGAGAGAACTGCAATATAACGTTAAGTTGTAAACGAGCGAGAATGCTCTAGGAGGGTTATGGAAAGAACCAGACAGGAAAAAGAAGAATGGAAGAATTTATCAGAATGTGTCTGTAATTATAGCAAAAACAAAAGAAATACATTGCCCAGTCCAATTAATCAGCTGCCCTTTGTATCTATCACATTTAGGTGATTGTCACTGAAAACAACAACAACAACCGAACCTACATTTCTTCATTAGAAATTCTTTTGGAAAAGTGAGCAGCTAACAATTCTCCATTCTGTCTGTTCCGTTGCTTCATAATTCGTATAAGGTAGCCATCAATCATGAAGAAACCATTAATCATGCCCAATTCTGCAGAGGCGGGTCACTCTAAGAGATAAATCCCTACATTTTATACTCTCACTAATGGTCCAGCCATCTCTATCCCATGATGATATTCATCCATACCGGGCGCAGTAGAGCTCATGGTATGTTTTTTTCGCAGAGGGAGCAATGAACTCCCCGAGATTTTCCGCCGTGGTTTAAACTGAAAAACTGGGGATCTATGAGAAGTGGTTTGCCGTTGGAGCAAATTAAGAGAAGCAAGTATCATTCATTTGGTTTAATAAACAAAAAACAATTAAAATGAAATAAATGCATCCGGAGGGGCAAAGACCCTCTGGTAGAGCTGAAACATTAATTTTTTAATAAAATCAACCACTTTGATAAAATATTAGAATTATGAAATGTCCTCATTGACAGTTTATCTAATTATTTCTTTTGTCGACAGCGTAAAACTACAGACACATTCCGCAAAGATTTCCCATCCGAAGGAAAACTGCAAAGAAGAAAACCTTTTCAGAGAGTTGGGACAGACACCAAAAGCATTTAAAAATAATAATATCTTTCTCTGTCTTGTTTTTTTACTCACCGATGACAGTGCGCAAGTCCATGCGAGTCGGCACACAGTGACATGGGAGAGAATGGGGAAGATATCACAAGCAATAAATTAGAAACACCAAAGAAAAAACAAACTGTCTCTCTCGCTCTCTAGCTCCACCTCTCACTTTCTCTTTTCTCTCTCTCGCTTTTATCTTTTTTGTTCCAAAAGATCCTGGTGCTTTGCTGCAAAAATCGAGCTACAGCGAGATTGGTTAAGTATATAATAAATCCTGAATATAGAGATCCGTACGTCGGTCGGCGTTCATCAGGCAGAGATGCAACCATGCGTTTGTTTAAAATAGAGATATATAGAAACATATGCAGGACTTCTGAGTGCTATTTCTTGATGTAAAGTATATATACATCTCTGTCGATCCGTGGCTATCGTAAATGTGGCATGCAGCAACACAGTTTAATATATTACTACCAATCCTCAGTGCTATCAATTAACAAATCATTTACACACAGGTGTCGAAACCATATGGCTGATTTCCCAGCCCGGTTGGAACATGCACTGTCTTACTGTGCAAATGATAGCTCTATACAATACTGCAGATTTTGCAGACCTAACCAAACCACACATACAGACACACACGTGCAGGCCAGCATGTGTGGGTTATATCACAGATATGTGAGCTCTCTTTGTGTGCTAGCTAGTAATTTTGTCTATAGGCTGGTAGTAATATATATCCTAGTAATAATAGGGTCTCATACCCTTCAAAATTAAAAGACGTCCCTGTTGATAATATAAAGCACTGTAAGGATGGCATGCCAGCATGCTTCAGTGAGCTTGCAACAACAAAAAGAAAACTGGCATCATGGAGTTAATAATATCATCTAATGATATGTAAGCACATGCAACTTGGCTATGGCCGGCATTTCATATATAGTTTCCATCATGGAGTTACTCAGGCATATTAAACAGACAACACTCATGAATGCATGGTTTAATTGGAATATCAGTAAAGGGTATAGTGCAGTTGGGAGAGAGTTTATCCAATCACCATTCAAAGCAATTCACCCTTGTACTTTACAGACAGACACACAGGCCACTCAATAAACTTCAAGGAGTATTTGCACAGCTGTAAGTACACAAAAAATCATATAAATCAAAAATATTTTCATAAATACTAAATAGGCTTATGGTGCTTCAATAGTTAACTGAATCATACTTTGGCTGTCTCACTATCAATGAGTCACAATGAATGCCATTTGCTTGCTAGTTGAAAGACTACACCTAATTGTAATGAATATAAAAGACATAATGAATATTTATATCTCACAACCATTCCCTTTTCTTCATAAATCATCATTAAGGCAATAAACCTCTATCGTTTATCTCAGATCTGTTGGTTTTCTTGTGTAAACATCTAACTCATTCTGCTAATGTTTCATTTGACATTCTATACATATTCAGTCAAGTAATTCCGTTCATCAGCAAAATGATTACATAATTATCTGATTCTGAGAATTTCACTTTTTAAAATTTTCCAAATTTTATTGGGTCCTCTTCCTAACTTTCACTTCAATGTTGTTTCAAGCATATACAAGTCATCTTTAGAATATACATTAAGTTGTGTGCAAATTGACTTCTTTTGACAGAGGTTAATAACCGATACATCCCTGCATTAATGACCTTCAACAACTAGAGCAACTATCCCTAATTTAAATGTTACACCAATTACATTCTTTTCAACTTGAATTTTAAGAAGCTTTATTAACCAAATGCAAGGGGGATAAAAAATATATTAAAAAAAATAATAAATAAATTTTAAAAATTTTAAAAAAATTTAAAAATTAAAAAATAAAAATATCGTGTCAGAAAAACACGGGTGTGAAGAGCATAATTTGAATTATATACTTATTTTCTTTCTAATTCTTTTTCCGATCAGATATTTCACTCGGACATGACTCCAAATAAAAAATTCTACTATAGGAACCCAACATAATACCTGCTTTTTCAACACATCCCTTTTGTTTTAGGCAAGAAATTCTCGCATTATGTACAGTAGCAATGCGGCATTTTACCTTGTGGATGACATGGGGTTCGTAAATATCACGCTCGTTGAAACTTATGTGAGATACCCATGACAGTAATTACAGCCTGATAGGATTTTGACAGCCGAGGCATCAATCTGTCACATACAACTAATGGCAGTCATAGAAGCATTTCTTTTACGGGAAACAAGTAAAAAGCAAGTTTTCACGTAACATATGGTCGTTGTTAATGCAACGTTCACCATTCTCCACTTTTAATTCTTGAAATTGACTGGTTTATTACAAAATTGGCATGTGTCTATTTTCTGAAGTGAAATGTATTTATTTGAAGAAATCTTCCTCTGAGAGTTTGATTCATGCCTCAAATTTAATTGTTTTTAATTAGCATAGTAATGCATCAAAAATAATATTTAAAAAAAAAACATGACAGGTAAATTCTTCTACACAATATCAGTTTTAGGGAGGGCAATAAAATAACTTCATATCCAGGGAGAAAGGAGTGCATGCTTTGATATATGTAAAAAATAGACTAAACACTTACACCATAACATTAATAGTGTGCAATGTAATATCTTAAATTCCCTCTTCCCAACAACACAAAACATATTCACCAAGGGGATACCGACACCAACTACCGGCCTAACACCCTAACTGTCTATGAAATTAGAACCCAGAAAAAAGGGTCGATTTCTACTTATTTCTCCACTCTAACAGATGATGGCATATATGCCATTCCTGATGATACTGTGCAACTTCACTAATCTACACAAATAAAACCGACTGAAATTTAAAAAAACAAAAATTTAAAATTTAAAATAAAACTGACTAAATTAACCAGCCAATGATTGATTAACCCCATTTATTATGATAACTAAATTTACCCTCAAAAATATCTTTTATCTTACAGATCATCTGGTTGCCTGTTCCCTGGTATGCCTCTAAATTTTCTGAAAGTAATTCATCCATCAATGGGGTATATCACACTTCCAGTCAACAGCATCTCATGCTAGGATCAGTTCCAATTTCCATAAGGTAAACCCCCTTGATATTCAAATTCACCTCAAGTCACTATGAGTATAAACATCAATGCCTATCCATACTGTACAAATACCTGAAGTACACTTAAAGTGACTGAAAATAAAGTTGATTATCCACTCTAAATAATAACATGAAGCATTCCTAGATTATATGAATATGTTGATAAGTGATATATCATTCATATCTTTCAGTCCACACAAATGGGTAACAGGATGTCATGCTGGATAACCACAGGGAGGGTATTAAGAAGTACATGCCTTCTAATCAGGCAATATCCATGGATAATGATACCTCGTGAATATTCATCATCTGATGCATATGCAAATATACCATGTCTACACATGACCAACTGTCACAATGACAACAATAAGTCCAAAGGTCCCAGTGTAAAATGTAAAATACACAAGGTATAATGTGCCATGCTTTTCCACACAAATCCAACATCATTCCCAACTTTTTCATCATCAAAAGAAATTGCCATATATTTTTTTATATTTATATTTTTTTTTAAATAAATTTCTTGAATATAATTATTTCAAAATTTTACATTTCTCCAGTGGTTTTAGAAAAATTACTTTCATGATATTAATATCTGACAGAGAACCTTGTATTCCAAATGTTCTTATAGACTTGACACAAGTTGCATATAGCTTTCTGTTCATGAAATTGGATGCCATCTGGTGGTGATTTCTACTTCTTCAGTTTATACTATAGTCCCTGTAGCAGAACCACTGATAGGCATACAGCTTTACCTAATTTTCACTTTTTTTTAAAAATCAAATGATTCACAAGTACAAAACGATAAATTGTGGGGGTGGGGGGGACATATGAAAGTTAAATTTTAGGGCATCCCATGAGGGGGAAATAGGGCCAAAAACCAAGGAGAACATGACAAATTAAAGAGCTTGACACTGCTGTGTGGTACTTGGCAATTTCTTTTAATTTTCAAATTGTACCTTGTGCCATCTGAGTGGCCTGATGGAAGACGTAGTCTGAAAATCCTCGCAGAAGGACTTTCCTGGTAAACTGTTTACCTGTAAAATCCAAACATTTCTCTGATAATGAGCCAAACGTACGGGCTACAGAACCATTGTCAGATATATATACTGGCCTTGCTTTGCTTTTACATACAGTATGAGATCACATTACTCATTTTTTTTCCATACTTCAAACTCAAGTTATTGAGAAGATTTAACACAATGTTGTCATATATTTATACTGATCAATTAAACATGAAGAACTGTGGTTATTTTGTTCATTACAAAACATTATCTTTCCACATTTCTCCTTTTCCCTTTTACATTTTTTTTTTGTTTTTGTTTTTTTGTAGTTGTTTATTTTTATTTTTTCTCCAATTGGCTCAGATTGGATCTTTTACGATACATTCGCGGCTCTCGAAACATCACAGACCTCCCCACGCCCCAGGCCCCAACACCCAATTTTACGGTATGTTCACAGTTCCCCGAAACATCACAGACCTCCCCACCCCCCAGGCCCCAATGCCCACTCACAATCTTTCTAACACCGTCCTCACAGTGTGAATGATATCCATGTTAGTATCACTCATGAAATGAAGAGTTTGTTTGTTTTGTCCTTAGGTAAGTGTTCTGTATGTTTTTACTGCTTCTTCAAGCAGATGCAGATAATCTACCATACACCTGTTGACTTTATTTGAATTTCTTATTCATAGTTCTTGTCTTTGTTAGTGTGTGGTTGTTTTAATACTCTTTGTCACTTTCTCCCTTCGAAGGCAGTATGGATAAGAACCAGGGCTTTCAATCTGTCACCATCTCAGAACCTCAAATATTTACATATACTCGCTTGAATTAAAAACCAATATTCCTCATCACTTCTTACGTTCTTACATTGCCTTCCAAAATGATACAACGTTTAAAGATAATCATGCTTCTTTCCCTGCCATGTTTGGTCCAACTTTCTCCATCCCAAATGCTCTACTCTTATTTCCTGCCATGTTTGGTCCAAATTTCTCTTATCCCAGTTGCAACATTTTCCTCATTTCTCCCTTACTATGAGGTAGAGCATTAACCTATTCATCATAATACAAATACTATATTGTATAAACTGCTGATGATCAAACTTGCTTTCTTCCGTGAATGAATGAATCCCGCAATGAGTTAACGAACGTAACTCTGCCTACGGCATGAGTGGGATGTAAAATGTATTATTATTGCTGTATCACAAACAGTAGAACTACCCTCGGTCTTATCATACGGCATACAATAATACGCACGAATTAAACATGTTGAAGCTCAGCTAAAAAAAATAAAACAGTCCAAATTTGGAATCACTTCAGTGTAGTTTTCAGCAACCCCCACCAACATCACCTGCCCCCCCCCCCCGGCAAACTACCACCCCTTGCTTTTCCCTCACTTCTAAAAACAGGTTACCTTGGATACAATTTTAAACACTAGACAAGTCTGTGGTGGGGGTCAAAGGTTACAAACATAAATGGATCTAGGATTTTGATGGCATAGTAGGAGTACCTATATATGTGGTGTGAAACATTTTGTAATGACGGAAATAAAAAGTTTCGGCAACTGATCAAAACAATGTGCAAAAGCAAAGCAAAGCTGTAACCAAAATCAACAAAAATTAAAAATTGATGAAAGAATGCAGAAAATAATAATACTTAGAAAATGAATTCATTACATAGATAGGACATGTAAAACAAAATAGAATGCAAATAGAACCCAATTGTTCAACAAATGGTTTTTACCCATCTCGGCACATCAGATTTTGTAAATTTTTTATCGTTTATCATCACAATTTAGGCCCCATTGTGAATTATGTAAATGATTCTTTTGCATATCAATTAGTGATATGGTAACAAACTCTAGGAATCTGGTGCATTACATTACATATCAACACATGGCAAATTTTTAATGGTCATCAGGTAGTCCGAGACAACAAAATTTCTGTTCGGACAACCAAAATCACCTTTGGAAGATTGTTCAGTGGACGGCTAGTTCTGCACATAAAATTCAGCTGTGCTTTGTAATTTAATACCCCTAAATAGGTAAGAGGATAATCTTGTATTTCCCCCAAAGCTATCTATTCACCGACCTGCACATCTCTCCTACAGTGTGCACATTGGTCATTGTTATTTTGCTAAATTTTTCGGACAACCAAATTTACCGTTCAGAAAACCAAAAATCCTGTTCATATGATACACTCCCTATCACTACAACCATTTTTATAATAAAATAAAATAATTCATCACACGAAATACAATAAAAATTCTGTCAAAAGCACAAAAACTAGCAGAATGTACCTTCAACAACAACCATAAAAAAAAATATGAGAAGAGAAAGAAAAACTTAAAGAATTGATAAAACCATAAATAATGAGGACATTCGACTTCAAACAAAAGCACACACTGCAAACTTGCACATCAACCAAATATGATATTTAATATTGAAAATATATATATAGTATTATACGGCTTGGTATTGCTGCAATGCCACATTTACATACCACAAAGCATTTTTCTGATTTTCAAATTATACATTGTGTACTGCTGCTCATGTTCTTTCTGTTTGTGGGGGGGGGGGGGGGACGGGAGGATGGAGGGGGAGGGAACAAAAAACTCAAAAAATGTTATGACTCAAAAAAGCAGATAACAACTCAAAAAGGAGTTTCACCATTGCAGTTACAAATAATCACATCTTTTTGCGAAAGGAAATTTATTGAGACCAATGAAACAAAGAAAAAGACCAAATTAAGATGTAAAATTACTGATCTTCCCTGAAGACACTCACAACTATGAAAACACAGTTGTTATTTTTCTAATTTTTTTTGGCCATGCCATTGTCCTTTGTAATCCCCCATACAGGTAATTTACACCCCAGGACGGGTGTATGCAACACTTCACTTGTCATTCAAATGTGTTTGCTTGATTTAAAGAACAAATGTAACTTCCACAGGAAGGATTATAACGATACATCGAAAATATGCAAACCTATTTTCAACCATTTTTAACTTTTTCTTGCTAAAGGCACCTTATTCCATCAAACGAAACAACGTGATGTAATCATAAACCACAAGTAGTAGATCCTTTTGTTACACACAAAAAAAAAATGCTTTCTGTTTCTTGCGGTCGGCAATGAGGAACCACACAGTTTAGTTCAGTTATCTTTCGATAACTAAGCTAGAATTGTGGTGGATACAAAAGCAATCTGTTTTTGCAGATTCAAAATGCTTTTACTTGCCAGAGGGAAACAATACTAGCATCCATTCTCCTCATAAGAATAACACAATGATAATATTGTACATGGCAGATTGGTCACAGAATTGCTGTGTTAGACTCTACCTGCCCTGTAAAATATGGCATGGAGAAAAAGTGGTGCCAAGTTCCAAATTAGCAAATGAAACTTTTATCTTCACTTGCCATTAAAGACATACTTCACGACGACGACGACAAACGAGAAAAAAATAAGAGGCAATGGATTGCCGTGGTCTTACCTTCTTTAATTCTACCGGTGGTTGGGGGCAGATCTGGAGCCTAAACCAGGTTATGGAAGAACAAAAGAGAAAGACAGATGAAAAGAAAGTTGCTTTTTAATTTTTTTTTGTTATTATTGTCATCTTTAATGAGGGTAGTCCTGCCTCAGTGCAGAAGCACTGCTTTCCAGAGGGAGCCCTCAAGCTTACATTTTATTGCCCCAAAGAACTTGGCTTGCACTTCTTAAAACTAATTTCAATTCTGACCAGATTCACGCAAGTTATTTGAACAATGTTCTGTCACAAGACTCTGGAGAAACTTTTCTGAATTAAACATTTTTCGAAAAAGAGCAGGTAGCTTAGTCCTGACATAGTTTTGTCAATAACAGATTCGACCATAGTAGGCTAGGTTTCTCTTCTGTGGGAGTTGGCTATAAGTGTAGGGTAAGTGTTCGCGCTAATTCTCTTCAATTGTGACTATAAAGACTAACTGGATCTCCAGAGTCACAAAGTAAGCGATGTTCCATCAAAAACATAACAAGAATCTTTCACTGGTATCAATATACTTGCATAAATGATAGCTACATTTAAATAAATATGTATCTGTTTTTGTCAAAAATTGTACAGATTTTTTTTTAATTGGTTTAGTCTTTTCCATTCATAGCCAACTACTTTATTGTAATCAGTTTACCATTTTTAATGTAAACAATGTAACTTTAGAAAGTGAATCTCAGATTCTAAAACTACTTCTGAAGCTACCTTGAAGTTATCTTGAATAGCGCCATCTACCTAGGCTTTTTTTTTGCTTTTTTGCTTTTGTAATGATGAATGGTGTACTTTGCAATCTATACAATTTGCCTATACAATCTTGTAAATTAGAAATATGATTTCTTTGGACGGGAAACAACTTGCTTTGGAAGCTTTGGAGTTATGAGAATAGTAAACAACTTCAGTTATAACATATACCAAACTATACTAGTAGGAGCTACAATGGACTTCTTAATAAGGCACATTTTAAATACCACTTGACAATAATCAAAGTCACCATTGTCAGTAGCAAAATTTAATCTCCATTTAGCCCCCCCCCCCCCTACACAAAACTCTCCATCCTCCAAAGTATGAAAACAAGTGAACTGTAACTTGAAAAAAGCACTGTTTTATGTTAACTCATTAAACCATTTGATGGGTCAGTAGAATGCAAACCAATCATTTTCTCTTCACTCTCTACTCTATTTGTTCTCTCTTCATCTTCTTCCTCTTTTCTCTCCAAGTATGAGAGGAAATTTTTTTTTTAATCTTCAGGATAAATTCACTTTCCTTTAAAAGCCACTCTCATTTCTAAATATACAGAGCTTCTTACACTGTACAATAAACATATAGTAGCTGAAACTTGTTTCTTTACAAAAACGCCGGTTCTACTTTTTCCATTTCTCCCCCCTTCCCCTTCTTACCCTCATTGTCCCCGGCATTTTCTGGGATGGTTGAGCAGAGGCAAAGTTCTGCTGACTGGGCCTTGGTTCCTCTGACATGAGTTGCTTGCTCTCGTTATCTGTATCTGGTTCGGTCTCTTCCTCATCCTGTCGTATGTAACACTGCGGGTCCGATTTCTGGTGGAATTCATCTCTCTGGAGCCTCTGGAGCTGTTGATATTCCCTCTCTCTGTTATTAAACAAAAAAATAGCAAAATAATATCAAATCAGTCAATAATCATATATTCGTAGCAGAGACAGGTAAGGGAGGAGTGAATCATGTTAATCAAAGAAATATAAATATAAATTGTGTAAACTGTTATAAGGTCGGTATAGGTTCTCCAAAATGCAAATAACAAAAGTGAAGAAATTTTTTTAAATATGAGCACAGTATTTGCATATAAGTTTCCCCAAAACTCTCTGTTTTCTTTCTTTTTAAGTGACAAAGATTCGTACCATCTGTATTCCAATACATTATTGTTGTTGTTGTTGGGGGGGGGGGGGGTTTGGGGTGGTGGGTAGCATTATAGTATGAAATTTGTTACATATATACTCTATTTCTTTCTTCTCTGAATATCTATACCCCACCTCTGACTTGATAAACTAATTTAACTGAATATAATTGAAATTTTCCATCGACAATAATATGATACATTTATTATTAAGTTTTTAATTTAATTTTAATTTAATGACTTGCTGAAATGTATTTAAATTTTACTTTACTTTCCTTTTTGCATCTTTACACAAACTTGAGTGTATCATTCACTGCTACTTGATCATATAGAGGGCAGCCTTCATCAATACTGTTTCTAACAGTACAGATGCAATACATGTTTTGTGAGGGCAGCATACATATATTCCCTCCAGGATTAAACTTTGTTGTGAGAATAAATACCCAGCATGGGTATGTACAGTACATTCACTCGGGTGACCATGTCCCAGAAAGAACCAAACTTCAAATTAAACTGGTGACTGAACTTTCCAAGTTCAATTGTAAGGTTTGTTAACTGTCCACAAATTTAATCAGTTTTCTGGGCTGAGTGAATAGCAATTTTGAACCTACTGCCAGTAAGGTATGAAAAGTTCATCAGGGGACACGCACCATGCCATGTTTTATAACAGTATTACTGCGGAGAAATAATAAGTAACATTCACCAATGACTCAATTTGAACTTCGAAAGAAAGAAACGGTCCAGCAATACTGATAAACAGTTAGCTTCAGATGCAGATAGGGTTATACTACAGTTATTTCTAATCATAGCACACATGTTGTATTTCCATCTAAGCTGGAATTTTGGAATGACTACACACTATTACCGTAATTTTCCTGTGATCCTTATATCCCAACCCAGGCAACAAGCAAGTAAGCTTTCAGTGGGATATTGATCAAAGAATGTCCCCCCCCCCCCCCAAGAAAAAATATATATGTGCCCAACTGAATGCACCCATCTCACTGCGCCCAACTTACTGCACCCATCTCACTGTACCCCTCTCACTGTACCCATCTTACTGCGCCCATCTTACTGCGCCCATCTTACTGCGCCCATCTTTCTGTGCCCAACCTACTGTTAACATCTTACTGTATACAATTTACCGTGCCCATCTTTCTGTACCCATCTCACTGTGCCCATCTTACTGCACCCCATCTCACTGTACCCCATCTCACTGTGCCCATCTTACTGCACCCATCTGACCTTGCCCATCTTTCCGTGCCCAACTTACTGCGCCCATCTTACTGTTAACATCCTACTGTACACAATTTACTGTACCCATCTTACAGTACCCATCTTACTTTACCCATCTTACTGTTCCCATCTTACCATACCCATCTTCCTGTTGTTCCCATCTTACTGTTGTTCCCATCTCACTGTACCCAGCTTACTGCACCCATCTTACTGTACCCTTCTTACTACACCCATCTTACTGTACCCATCTTACTGTACCCATCTCAATGTACCCATCTGACTGTACCCATCCCATTGTTCCCATCTTACTGTTGATCCCATCTTACTGTTCCCATCTCACTGTACCATCAATACCATACCCATCTTACTGTACCCATCTTTCATTACCCATCTTTTATGTCGCTTTAAGCTGTGGCAGCTACATGACACCGATATGACATCTCAAGGAATCCAAATCCGAATAAATTGTTACACATTTATGTTCAGTGATAGCAAGCTTTCAATATTACAAGTTGGAGGAATCAACCACAGCTTAATACATGAAGTTGCCCGGAAGGATGGTTCGTATTCTGGGATTATTTCGCGATTGACTTTTCACAGATTTCGGATTGGGACATGTAAAAAAGCGAGATATCATCAGAACAAAGTTACAAAACTGTGTCAGGAAAGGAGGTCAATAAATGTATCAACCAGGGTTGTATTAATACAAGGGATCGGCCATTTCTCTCGACAAGAACTTGGAAATTCCGACTGCGTCGATGTATATGACGACGAAGAAAGGGGGCTTCTGCCTATCGCGACCAAAGGGAACAAATTGGACAGCTACATAATTTGATTATGATGGATTTCAATCAAATCGTAAAGTCTAGAAATCTTTTGCCCACAGAATGTACGACTACCCATGAGAGATTGTTACAGGCTGTAAAGAAAAAAATATACCATTTACAATATTTCTGGTAGTTTCTACTCATAATAACTTAAAATTGAAAATTGAGACACTAAAAAAACGAAAACAAAACAATTGCTTAATATTTAAGATCTGTAATCTTGATTTACTAACAAATCCGAAAATTCTTAAAAAGAAAAACACTGATGAATTATGAAATCTCCTCCGTCTTTTATAATTGTTTTTTTTTTTTTTTTTTAAGCTTTTGTATCTATCCTTTTACAATAGGTCTTTGTATTTTGCTTTCAACTTTCCGCAATTTTACCGAACCTACCCTATTACTGAAAGTAAGATTGTTATTGATCGTAGTAACAGGCCTTAGATTGGTTTTTACTTTAGAAAGAACCTCAACTGGTGAGTCGTTCTTAATTCCATTAGATTCTGAAAATGTCACCCAGACATTTTCTAGCGTTAATTATTTAATAATCAATATGCAACACAGCAAATCCGGAAACAATCACATTGTGAATTTGATTTCTCATTATTAGCAAAAAATGAAACTTAAACTACTCAAGGTATTAAGAGTAAAACAGTTTCTGATCCCATTGTGGCACTATGACATCACAGATTTACGAACTCACAGCTCCCAGACAAGACTTTCTAAAAAGGGAACAAGATTTCTTCGTAGCTGTTTGAGGCACTTGTATTTCACAAAGAAAATGTTGGAAATGCAGATGAATTTCCTTTTTTCTGCTATTTTTTGCACTTTTCTTTTAAAGCGGTAAGAGATGAAGAGAAAATGGTAGAGGGAGGAATGTGGACTCCAGCTAACAGGAAGTCAGGGTTTCAAGTTATATCGGGTGTTCTCATTAAGTTGCCTGTGGGACAGTTTCTGTCTGCTAAAACATTTATTCCAGCCCATGACAAAACTGGCCCACCACTATCGTCCATTACAATCAGGTAGCCTATGAGGACCCTCAAGATCTTAGGCTTTCACACCCTAAGACCTACTAACCTGGATCAATCTACTTGTAAAATCACAGTTTTGATTCATGTGGAATTTTTTTCAAACTTAAGGTTTCTCTACCTGGCCTCCTTAGGGCTTCCTTAGGGAATCATGCCAAACACCGACAAGTCTTCACACTTCACTTTTCTTATTGTATATGTGTGTATTGTGTATTGTATTGTGTATTGTATTGTGTGTATTATATATCTTCTCACTGTTGTACAGCGAATTCCAAAAAAGGTTTGATCGTGAATTGCACTTCATCAATTTATGGATTTGGATGTGAATTTGATATTATCAAGAACTGAATGATCAATTGTGTGATAAAAGTTCCCACAAGAGTTGTAGGTCTTGGCCTCATAAACATTGCACTTCACAATATTTCAACTTTTCTAGTCTGTCTCATTAATAAACAAACATTTTGTTTATTTTTTCCCTCACTTTTTATGATTGAAATAAAAGCTCCTGTAGTCTGACAGAAGTTCCAGCAGATATCCATCATGATGGCATTTTATAGTCTATCATCTGGTCAATCATTTTGGCAGTAACAGCTGCTGTAGGATTAAAAATTTGGGGTAAATGGCAAACCAACCATAAATTATTGTTCTGCCTTCATTCGAGGCAGAATGAAATGACGACCCTAAAGGGTACCAGGTGCAAGCTGTTTCTCAAAAGCTGAATAAAACGATACATTTGTGTAGGTGTAATAGCCGTGTATAAGGATCATGTTTGTCATTTTGGTTTTATTTGGTTGGTTTTTCATTAGTTATGCTCATGAACACTCACCGTGGTTATATTTAAGTCCAAAATAAAAGATCAGATTAATTATTGGGTCGGGTGAGTAGATCGATATGCTGGTAAAATGTGGATTGGGATGTGAAATGAATTTTCAAACACATAGCAGGAAAAAAGTACACTACAGTACACATGTTGACCAGTAAAATGTGAACTATTATTTCATCTTGAAAGGTACACCTTTTATCTGTTTAACATTTTAGTGGTGAGTATGAAAATAAAAGAGCAAAACCAGTTTTTGTGTCATCTGATTAATATACAGTAGGATGAACTAAGCATGGCAAACAGGCAGGTAGAGAAGTCACCCACTTACCTTGAAACCAGGAACACCCCAAAACTTAACTGGTTTGGGTATTTACTACAGTAGCTTACCTGTCTTTAGTCTACTAATGCACTTTCTCATCTACCTCATCTACTAAGTTGGTCATATTTTAGCACTGCAACCCGTAACCTGGTAATCCCCCCTCCCCCACTCCCCACTTTTCTCCTCCTCCCAAAACTACCATCCAGAAAGCACCGTGATATCCATTCGGTCTGAATTTCTGCATCATGATTTTCATTGGATCGAGAGCATTAGTTTTTGAAACTCCAAAAGGCCCTTAAGAACATCCCTAGCATAAGACTTTATGAGACATGCCATATTACAGTACAGTGAGGGTTCAGTTTACACAGCCCACACGAGTGCAGCGTGCGGCCTGCCTGCCGCATGTGGCCCTCGGGAATTGTTACTGCAGCTTGTGATTTCTAAGCCATCTTTATGCGACCCCCCCCCCCCCCGGAACCTTACAAGGAAAACATGAAATATGTATACTTTGGGGGAGTTTCCATAGTAACTTTGGGCCTACATGTGATAGGCTATTTGAACAGCATATTAAACAAATAGACAATGTGGTACTTAGAACTGTCTGATATCTCGACCGTATATTAAACATTCTTATTTCACGGGAGTCCGGCACAACCTTAAACTGCCGTGGCCCCAAGGATGGGATACAAACTTTCACTGCGGGCGGCAAGTCAGATCAATTTCGTGCTCCCGGCTAGTTTACACATTCATGCATTAACGGTCCAGAAGGTCACGGTGTGCAATGTTGCAGTCAGCATAAAAACAAAACAATGTATGGATAATATCTTCATCTCATTAGAAAAAAACCTCATTAGAACACAAAACAAATAACTTGACATGAACCTAATCAACTCCACAATGCACATTCTGTAATAATTGTATACATGCTCTAATTTTCAACTCACTAAATTGCTTTTCACAACAAAAAATGACATCAAAGCACTCGACTGAAAACTGACATAAATGTCAGAAAGCCATCGGAAATTGATCGGTGCAGGTGTGAGAGAAGTGTCAGGTCTACATCTGACATAATTCCACGGGGACGAAAAAACCATTTCCAAAAAGCTACAGTATGGAGCAAATTTCATATTCCTTTTTTCCTCTTCTTCATCTTTTCATACTGGAATGTTTTATTGACAGTGACAATTTCTAACATCTGTCCAGTTAGGGTACGACTCAATTGCAAATTTGCAGCCAAATGGTAGAAAGTTGGAAGAGAAACTTCAGACACAAACTGTTCTGAAGATTAACATGTAAAGAATGTATACATATAACCCACAGTACAGGTCTATATAAAAGTACTGAATAATTTGTGAAAAAAAATGGCACATTTATTATAAAATACACACTATAATGCATATCATTGTGAAAAGTTTGCATGTCTCTAGCTAAATTATAGATTTACATTTATAGCTGGTTTAAACTTCATCATTTTTAACCAGCAAGTTAGGTCATTGCAGTAGTTGGCAGCCATTATGAATTTAATAACGCACTTGTATCCTGGAGAGTTGCCGATATATGAATAAACATACTGACAGTTTTATACAAATTGGGATGAAAAATTCCATTCATGGGTAATAATTTGAAATATTGCATTCCTAAAGTGTTTTAAAATTATTCTTATTTTTGGCACATTGAACTGAATTAAAATATTGAGTAAATTCTTTGAATTCTGTAAAATAGCCAAATTTAGAAATATGAATACATTTTGAAAGGAATCTTTAAAATATTAAAGCGTTTTGAATTGAATGGAATTGAGTTTAACATTTGATTGAACTACATTTAGTTAGATTGGAATTAATGTATAATTCAACATCCCAAAGAGAGCTCATAGCACAGTATTGACTGATTTTAAATAGGTGTAGCTCATCTGCAGTAGAAAGACACATGCCAATGCATGAGTTCAGCTTTCAGTAAATTTCGCAATTCCAAAAGGTTAAAAAGTTACCCAGTTCACTCTAGGCACGGTAGAACGAGGTGCTAATGTTGTGGGGAGACAGGTAAGCGAGGAGCAAAGTAAATGCATGAGCTAAGCTTTCAGTAAACTTCGCAATTCCAAATATTCAGCAATAAAATGTTAAAAGCAATTAATATGACTTGAAAATGTTTGTATTATGTAATGTTTTTGCCTATACAGGTACAGTAGGCCTCCCTGTTGTCACACATATTTACAGTAGCTATATCACCAAAGAATATTCATATAAACCCTGTTGTATGTTAAAACAGACCATCATGTTAAAATTCCATTTTTATATTCAAAGAAAATTGTGTTTTTTCTATAAATTTGACTCTGTGTCAGGGGGAAATCTATGTGTCATTTTTGCCAATACTGATGGGATGCAAGCTAATCTATTTTATTTTAAAACAAAATTTCCTTACTTTTCATTTAGTACTAATTTTGCAATAATAAACCCAAACAAGGTGACAATTTTCCCTGAGCCATGCCTCACTCTTCACGGAATATTATGCCTGGCAAAGTCTTTAAGATATATTCCCCTAATGGAATGGTCACAGCATTTGACCGTTAGTGACCATTATACATGCTGCTGACCTTAGGTTCTTTCCCTACTCTTCAGTGTTTGTACTGTTTCATCGCAGAATTCCAAGTGTGAATCTAGAGACACTGCTCGTTGTAGGTTGCTATCTTCTACTTTATGGGGGGGGGGGGGGACTTGTCTTAACGCCTGATTGCAAAGCAGCATACTTGAACGCTGAAAAACGATACATTTGACATGGTTCAAGAGGAACTTGAAGTGAAGGTTTGCCTAGTGCAATGTTCAGAAGTATCCTTCATCCTAAAAAAATTATCCCAGATGTATTCTGGGCCATTGCACGTCATTCCTGGTGGTCAAAGTCCTAGGTTAACAGCAGTTTGATTGTCACTTGCAATGTAACGATCTATCACCAAAACAATACAAAAAGATATGAAGAAAACAGTGCAGGAGAGTAACAAATACATTATAGGGACTTCTCTTACTGTATAATCCAGATCCCAGATTATCTGCTGCCAATATTTAAACATTGATTATGTAACAAATACCTTATAGGGACTTTTTGACCTCATGTGACCTTTAACCTCCACCAATTTCAATAGGGTTCTTGTACTCATCAAGCTGAATCTGCATACCATGTATGAAGTTCAACAAAGATGTATTTTTTGAGTTACCTTGTTTACAAGTAAGTGTCACATGGAGACACACACACCCACATACCATCACCATCGCATAGATTCCTTTTGCCTTCGACAAAGGAATAAAAAAGTATTCCTGTTAATAACTTGGCTAGAAACCCATTGTATTTCCTGATTAACATTTTCATATTGTGATTGTTATGTACAACATGTCATTCTTTAAAAAATGCACACTGCTACTTTACGACAATATTAGATCACAGGCCTATTTAACTTCTATAGGAGATTGTTATGTATAGCATGTCATTCTTTAAATAATGCACATTGCTACTTTATGACAACTATATATTAGATCACAGGCCTATTTTACTTCGATAGATTGTTATGTATAGCATGTCATTCTTGAAATAATGCACACAGCTACTTTAAGACTTTATATTAGATCACAGGCCTACACTGTTTTACTTCTATAGGAGATTGTTATGTACAGCACTTGAAGAATCATACTATACAATCACAGGCCTACTTTACTTC
>JAIPMN010021133.1:0-20449 GCA_020650975.1 Apostichopus californicus | reverse complement strand
CCTGCATATGCACACTGTTTTGGTTAAGTACATACTGAATATCTTCATGTGTAACCAAAATAATGAGATGAAACTGTGAAGTAACAGTCTTTATTCCTGATGTCTTCTTGTGACTCATTCATGCCATGATACCATTATTCATTTTATGAAGCATCATGTGTCATGATACTATCACACAGTGATGCATTCCTGCCTTTTAATATGCCATGATGCCATCATGTCACAACTATCACATCATGATGCCATCATGTCACAATACCGTCACATCAAGATGCCATCATGTCACAATACTATCACATCAAGATGCCATCATGTCGCAATACCGTCACATCATGATGCTATCATGTCACAATATAATTGTGTCATGAAGACTTCCCACGACGACGCTGCAAGACCAAGGACGCTTTTGAGTCACGTGACTTACTGTTCATCGACGTCATAAATCTTGTATATTGCTGAATAACTCTGCCCGTATACGTGGACTTTATGGCAGATGAGTAGGATATACTTTTCGTTGGGGCTGACAGAAAAGTCGGATGCACCCTCCACATTCTGCAAAAAGAGCAAAACAGACAACAAATTTGGAATAACAGTTCATTCTGTCAGTAAAGTTGAATCTCTGCTAGTATCTTAACACCTCCCAATTTGTATATTCAATTTCTGTAAAGAAAAGCTATTTAAAGAGATGATATTGTATTAAAATGACCCAATGAAGCCTTTTACTCATGCGCTCTTTTACAATTAGATATCCCCACCCCACTGTCTTTTCCCCACCTGGGCACATCATCAGGATTAAAGATTTAAAAAAAAAAAAATACACAAGCTTCTGTCAAATTTACTCATTGAAATGTTATCATAGATGAAACATACCCATGTCCTATTGTCTAGGAGAACTATTTCGGAATTATTATTCAAAACATCTCGCTTGACGAGATTATTTTCTTCATTCCTGGAGACGTAAACTGATTCTGCAAAAAAGTAAAATAAAAAATATATGAAGATGAAAAAATCCGAATAAATCAAGTAACAAAAGTTCATTAAATTGTTTTAAAAAAAAAATATGAAACTCAAATGATGTACAATCCAAAATAATCTATTATTTGCTTTCTGAGAACTATATGATAAAAACTCTGTACTGATGATAGAGAAATTCAGTAAACCTTGCTCAGAAAATGCCAATTTATGAAAATATTGTGAACATGGAGACTAATAAAGACAACCAAATTCAGTTTCCATGAATGTCTCCAGAATACAATGTTAAGCAACACACTTTTCAAACATTGTTATCATGCTAGCAAGTAGCATCCTATCTTATAGCTGCATAAGTTGGTACATTATGCATTTGATACAGCTAGGGCTGGCAAAATCCACCACAATATGGCCCCAAATTCTATCTCTCTCTGGATTTCCGATCAAGGTTCATTTCCCAGCCGAGTTCATCAGCTAAATTATTTCCAGACTTGGCAGGATGATTGAACTAAACCTCTCTCGGAGGGAGCCTGCCGTGTGGGGTGTACCCCAAGGAGGTATGTTAAAGTCTGTAGTACTGGGTGATTATGTTTCCTCTTATTAGCATATTCAAGGAGAGGAGAGGAGAGGAGAAAGAAAGACCTGTCTCCTTTATTTCTAGGATGAATCATCTTTCTATTTCTTTCTTCCTCGCCAAAAGATGGGACTCCTCCTCCTCTCTGCTCCAACCATCCGCAGTCTCTCTACTAATTCTGAACCGATTGAAAGGGTGTTTTGCAGTTTTTTGTTTCTAAAAGGACCTTGTGACCACTAATTAAGAAATTGAGTGTACTTTTGCAAGCATTTTACAACCGTTAGACATCCTAAGGTGGAATGAATAACACCATATTTAATATACTCATTCTCCATTCCAGACTGTCATTTATTAAATACTAATGGGATAGGAACCTCTCATACTGCTTTAAAATATTAACGTTTTCCACTCGCAATATATTAAGGGGGAAAAAAGCCTTTTGTGCAGGCTTAGGCCGTTCGTCACAAAGTTTAGAGACATCTAATCAATAAAAAGTCATTAGAGTCAGCGTACGTCTGTGTAAGCTGTGAGCATAACAGTAATGTGTCCTACCGAGCGCATACAAAAGATGTTTTCTTAATAGTTGGATGCTTCATATGCCATTCAAACATCTTCCAGTCTAAACTGAGCAAAAATCCTTTCACATTTTTTTCCCAAAAGAAAATGAACATTTGCCATCTTTTGGCAAGGGTTTATCTTATAGTTTAAGCTGTCACGCTAAGTTTACTAACATTAATTGATCAAATGTTTGATGAATACAAACTTTTAGGTTCAATAAGAATATGAAAATATGAGATGTGAAAAAAATTACTCATCTACCACAAAAACTTGGAGGTAATTCATGAAGGCCTGACATTTTAATCCTACAAGAATCATCTTAAGATGTTTTTAACATTCCCTGTTAATTCCTTTGTTATCCCCCACTATGGTCCAAACACTGTGCCTTCTAACTTCTATATACACAGAATGTAGAATTCAACTGTGCAGAAAAGCAGAGTGCAAAATATGTAAAGACAGGTAAGAATAAGGTTGCAAAACTATGAACTGCACATCACTCCTTCAAGAAAAAACCGAAACTTAACAGAACTTTAAGAAATGCTATCTTGCACTGTTATCTGCATGTATAGCGAATAAAAGAGCCGAAAAACAATTTGAAAACCAATTTATTGCGAGCAAAAAAATATGCCGGCCTTCAGCATAGCGATTGCTTCACATCTGGTAAACATAATCCATTGCAGTTTCAACTCATTAGAAGAAATCAAGTGTTGAAAAACATTTCCCCCTCAAAAACGGGAAACAAGAAAAACAACAACAGGCTTTTCCCTTGAAATTACGGTCGTATTGCTGTTATTAAAGTGTCTGTGTATGTTTTTTCGTGACTCAAACGCCATGCGGTAAAATACTTTCATCCGTGGAGAGAGTGGCGAGTGAACAAGGACTGGCAAAGTGCCAAATATATGCAAAAGTGTACTACTTACCATCTAGCCAATGATAATGGAACAAGTTTTCTTTCATCGAACTTTGAAAGACGTCCTCGAATTCAAACTTCGTGACCAGATGTTTCCCTGTGTCTACAATTGGAGAAAATCATAAATGAAATTAAAACGTATGTCAAGAAAAAATCTGAATGATTTTTAAATTTTTTTTTATAAATATGGATTTTTTATACTTGCATTTCAATTACAGTAGATCAAAGCTCAAAAGGCAAAAAGAGTGCTTTAATTGTGTGCAGACATGTAAGTGTGCAGTATATTTAACTCTTGTTATAGATGACATTGTACACAAGGTACTTACCAACTGACATACTTGATTCCACAAAATTAAGTTTTATGATACATCACAGTTATAATGTTTAAAATCTTAATGCCTTGTTTACAAATTTAATCTTCAACAGTTTACATCTGGATGAATTTGAAGTAAGGTTTTTTTTCTCTTGCAGTTTAATCTTTCAAACGGACTGTGCAAATTACTCCTAATACTTAGCACTGTGTAGTCCTAATTTCTGACTCTCCCCACCCCCATTTTGAAAATTTTGTACTCTGTACAAGTTAAATTAGCTATATTCTGCCAATTTTTCTTTTGATGCAAAAATTTATTTTTTATTGAACATCTAAGAAAGTAACTTCCATCTTTTTGCCGATAGAAGTATGTGTCCTACCTTGAAGGAATATTACTGACGATGAACCTAATATTGCCATAATCATTACCAAGAGAAAAATCCATAATGTAACTTGGCCGTTAATGATATTTACAAGAAGGCCTCTTTGAAAAGCTGCTAAGTGTGGTTTTTATTGTCTTTTCAAAATTTTCTAACCTTCCCCTAAGGCCAAAAAAAAAAACAGTGATATATGAAAATGGATGAAGGTTTCAAAACCAATGGATGGATACTTGGGGAAGTGAGACTGCATTTAAAGTTTTAATCGTCATTTTCTGATCAATACAACATTATTACTACACAGTACTGATATATTGATCTATTGACTGAAACCCAGTTTATGTCACATATTCATGTTTCTAATTTAAGTCACATGATTTGGCTTAATTCTGTCTGTCAAAGATGGTGCTCAAATGAGCTGCTGTGACGGCAAAGCTACTTTGCATTAAATTTTGCCAAGTCCTCCAATACGAACAAAATACAAACGAACCTTGTTATGCTGGTAGCTCTAGTCTCGTATAAACAAAATGAAGTCGGAGTGATAAAGTTTGAAAAATTCTGATTTCCTTTTCAAATGGATATTAAATACTTATGAAAATGTTCTTGGCATTGAAAGTTTACATAAAATCACTAAATACTCAATTTGATGTTCATTTTTATGTAAAGATATTCTAGATCCATGTGACTTCTAGACAGTCATACTGCTGGAAACTACCAACCTATTTGCAAGCATCTATACTTTTTCTCAAAAACCAGAAGAGAAAAACAAGAAAGAAAACCAATTAATGAACAAACTTGGCTAGAGGAAACAAATATGTTGGGAAACTAATTAATCTAATAATTCTGCAGATGTTATTTTTTTTTTGATGTCATATAATTAGCTGTCTCCATATTTCTCATAGAATTTTATGCTTTTTAGTCAAATCCTGTTAATCCTTCTGACTTTCAAAACGCAGAGGAAGGGGATAGAAAAGCAATGTAACTGACAGATCAGTCGAGTTCCACGAAAAGAAACATGGCAGCCAGGACTTAAAGGCAATACATAAACTTAACCACTGTGCATAAAGTCGCTTCACATCTGTTGACTGAGGAAACACAGATGCAAATTGCATATCAAGCTGTGAATTTTTTTGGTTGGCAAAGCCAATGGCCTCTGGTTCATCAACCCTTGGACTGTGAATTTTTCGGTCGATTTAAAATGCAGATTGTCGAGAGAGCTAGGCCTCGCATGCTCAATCTATCATTCTTATAGGTTTATCATTAATAACTAGAATAGGCAGTTCACATACTCTGATGAAACCTAGAATAATTGTTTGATAAAACCTGAGTTTGGGGTTTCTAAACAGTCAAGATACAACTAAAATATGTTTTGAAAAACCACGGAAAAGTGTTTCTTACTAAAAATTTTGTACCTTTTATATACATATATATGTTAACAACCTTGGATAAGTTTATAGTCAATAAAATGGTGATAATCTTACTTGGAAATTTTTTTACAGCTGGGAACTTTTGGTTAATTAAGATCAATTACTGATTTCCACAAATTTTCTTTCTCTACAATATTGTTCGATTATCAATTTATTTCTATATGATAACATACTTATATGAAAATAAAAATTAATACCAGGCTAGAAACCGGGAACGTTCAAGAGTAAATTTCATACCTCTAAATTTTTTATTACCGAACTATTCCTCAACAAATTTATGGCTAATTCGGTAATTTTTACTTGTCAAGCTTTCGTTCCTTACTTTGTAAGTTTCACCATGAAACTTGCAGAGAGAGGCTGACGCCCCACTAAAAGTGGACAAATTTGCCAAAAGGATCTTTATTCCTTAGCAATAACAAACGACAGATATTTGCATAAATCCAAAGCATCAATATATATGCACTGCCTTCTAAACAAAAGTAACACAAAATCCAGAACAGACCATTAATATTTAAAATATTTCATTACTGGCATTACTAGCCAGTATGTCTAATCATCTGATTATGGAATATATTGCTAGAAATCTTTAAATCATATTCCACTATAAAAAGAAATTGATGAATTACATCTTAAAGAGAAAATTTCTTATTCCACACTAAATCTAAATATTTATTTCATGCTGCTAAGAAGAAATTATGAGTGAGATATTTGTCAGATTTTCTTCTTTCCCTTTTCAGCTTTCTATATTTTATTTTCCAGTTGAATGAATTATGCTTCTGGCAACAACTCCGATGGATTATGAAGAGAAGCAGAATAACAGAATCATCGCCAAGGAAATCTGTGATGCATGTCTTATTTTCAATAGCAGGTTTTTTCATTTTTTCTTTTGAAAACTGAAGCTGCATGCAGTATGTGCCTGATCAGACAAATTTGAGTAAAATTGCACGAATACTGTTGTAATGATCTGATGGTCTGAGGAAATGCTTGTTTGAACCATCCTGCCTTAATTAAAGTCTTCTTCAGGGAAATTCAATAAGCCACTTTTATTCAGTATTTCAGCTCAACAGACCAATTACTAAAGTACTGATAATTATACAGTGGAAGCTAGCACGAAGTTACATAGTAGAGTGAATTATGACTAGGTATATAATATTTGCCGCAAGATATAATAAAATAAGGCATTAATTTTTGCCACACATAAAAATAATCATACTTGGAAAGGCCAACATGAAAAGCTATTATTATGACTTAATATGGTAAAGTTAATCAAAGTAAACTTACATACTTTGGATGGATTCATTGAATATGAATTCAAGGTACATCTCCATAAGATTATAAACAATATATGTATACAACCTTGAAATAATTGTTTTTAATCCATCACACAATACAATCTGGTAATTATTTGGTGCAAGATGGATTAAAATAGTTTATAGTTATTTGGGTAAGAATATGATATTTACTTCTAGTGCCTATGAAACTGACTTGATGTATGTTAATTGACTCATATTTTATGTTTATAGTTGAAGATCACAACAAAGGTAATCATCCAGTAAATAATTTTCTCTTACATGTGATGATGAGTTCATAAGCATGCTTTTGGTTATAATGTTCTTAGCAAAAGGTAATGTGTACAATGACAAAATCACAAGACTTTAATGGCTATATATGAATAAATTGCATATCACAATCATATTGAAGACTAATCTGGCATTCTCATTTATAGTGTGTTGGAACAGCATGAGGACAAATGTTTACATTCTGTATTATATACATATACTCATTACATGTCAATATTTTCTCATGGAATAATCAGAAATTTATTGTCTAGTCAACCAATTAGAAATTTAATCAAGCACAGAGAATATTACAACTGTGATATATGATCTTACTCAACTAATTGTACTGTACAATGTAAAGTATTGTGCAACTGACTCAATATGCTGATTTTATGTAGCCTAACATACTAAAAGCAATGTTATCTTAAGGCCTAGTTGTATCATCAAACTAGGTTATGCATTGTAAATAAATTAAATATTGTCAACAGACTTGAACTTTATAACATCTGAAGTACTTCATGATATCGTTGGAACCGATATCCTGGCAATAAGGATTTTAATATTTGCTAAAAGACGATCATCGTGACAAATTTGACACACCGAAGATAGATTGTGACAGATGAGGACAATTTCAAACACCAGGGGTACAAAGACCTATACTCAAGAGGAATCGATGCATGAAGGAATAATTGCATAAACAGAGAAGAAGTTGGAAAATGTAATCATCTATGCAATAAGGGTGCAGACATAAGGTAAACCGTGTGGCTAAATTACACAGAAAACTTTTACAAAACAAAGGGTCAATGATGCCAAATGTGTCTATGACAGAAAAAACAACTAAAATCTGAATATTCAGCAAGGGTCAGGGGTCATGCATTGAGGGTATATGTGCTTCCAGAATATACTGAAACATTGTTTTCAGCATTAGACATTTGGTATAAATGTAAAGTGATTTATTTATCAACATTGATGTGCGAACATCTGTTCATTAATATCCAGTGACAGAGATTGCTGAATTAGAACAACAAAAATCGAACAATTATTAATTGTGAGTTGCACTTAACCTACGCAGCAGTGTGTGCTCATTCCATGTATATATAACCCAATCATCACCAACAATTACCAGAATACTATTACATAGAATTAACACGTAGCAAAGCAAATAAAGTGCTAACACATATGTCGTCACTTTATATCCCATATGCCAAGAGGGCAAGAACTTGCAAGGGTGCAGGAAACCAAGAAAGAAGAAACTGCACGTGATAACCCAGGCTGTACAACATCTTTTAGCTAGTCCATTTCTTTTATTAATTAACACTCATCAAAACTGCATTACACTTTTCTTCTGCCAGTTTCTCTGTGTTTGCATGGCTTGATATATCCCCCCCCCCCCACCAAATAAAAAGCACTAACACAATTAATTCTGCTACAATGCTTTCAGGAACCCCCCCCCTTCTCCCCAACACAATATTCTGCTGCAATGCTTTCAGTAACCGCCCACTCTCCTATTTTGTAAAATAATTCAGTAAACTGTAAAGTAAAAGAAATACGGAACAGATGGGGAATATATTTCTCAATGTATCTTTAGTTCTGCTTGAGCATCTACAAACCCTTACCAAATACCACTGATTACCTCATTGGCCTTTCATGTTTTCACTTATCCATCTATATATATATATTTATATATACATATATGCATGCGTGGGAGTTGTCAAAGTCTCAAAGATGACAGAATTTTGGCAATTATCCTCCAAAATTCAGCAGCTCTGTGCCAAGAATATCACTCACAGTTCTAGTATTCTGTAGATCACCAAATTCTGACTTTTGTAGAAGAGGGGAAAAAAACTAACCATTTCATATAATAATTTCCTTTGTTATTAAAGTAATTTGCTTTCCTGTAGCCAGAAGTGTTACAAAGACTCCTTTCCAATAAGTTTACTCTGTACTTTGTCTAAGCTAAATGTTGCTAGGTTTTATCTGTTACTCTAAAGCATGCAATAGCATCCTCATTTTCATAATGACCCATTAATATGGATGCCTCTTCTCAAATTCTTATAAAAAAGAAAAGTGGCCCATGAATCCATAGTGCTGTATTACTCATCTCAATTACAAACGTTAATTTTGTATTCCACTGGCTAGAAATAGTTCCCTAATGGCATTATGATTACAAAATATATTCGCTACGTGATCTATGTGTTTCATATGTGAATAGATGGCTCAAGAAAACCTTTTCCAACTATTGCATGGTGCCAACAAATTAATGTCAGCAGAGATAAAGGTGTGATCGAGGGTTCTTGGCTTAATTGTAAGGAATTTGTCAATCTGTTTGTGCATGCAATTTGTTTATGTGTTACTTTATCTCGTCTAACATTGAAAATGACTACTGCAGCAAAAGGGACAAATTTCCTCAAATATCAGCTAGAATGTCTAATAATCCTTCGCTGATTAATGCGCAAGTCACTTCAAGACGAAGCACTTTGCTATCGTCAAATCATCTTCCCTCACTCCTTGAAAATGTCTAATAACATTTTTCGACATCTGGAAATGTCTCCAAGGATCAGAAATACTAGAAAAGAATTTTTGTCGTATTAAGTTTTAGCGTTTAGCAGAAATATTGCTCGCAAACAAATTGCCTTTAAAGTGGCTTAGGCAATGACAGCAATTGCCGCATAGCTTTATGTTCTTTCTGCATTATGCAGTTGCGTGCATAAAATCTATTTCTAACGTGAAATTTGCTTCAGAATTTGTCTGATACATTCACTTGAGAAAGTTTAGATATATGAATGCAAACCTTTTTCCCTAGCAACTGTCAGCATTGTGAACTGGCAACCTGGGTCAACTTAAGTTACAAGGTTGTTGTACAGTAGATGGATTTAATAAAGACATTAACATAAATTTTAAACATAATGAGTGCATTCTTCGTGTGGATAAATGAATATATATTAATGTAAAATTTATGAAGCAATGATACACAGAACCTCAACCCAGCAAATATACCATTAAATACAGCAAAAAAATGCCCAGCAAGCTAAGCTCGTAAATACAATAAAACAATAAAATAAATCTTTGCATGGTCGTAATAAATGAGGCTCGTTCGCCAGGAATTCTGAGCTGAAAAAGTTAACCGACAATGTAATGGAGGGGCACCAACAATGTTTAGAGAGGCATCAATAATTTAACCAGGGGGGCACAATAATTGTGTCATGTAACTTGTGAAGTGTTTGTACATATGATGGTGATATGGAAATGGGGGATGGGCATAGAAGACCCTGTACGCCAGCCTGGCTAGGTTGCATGTAAATGTTTTATCGTGAGATCGTAACATCCAATGACTTTGTCTTTATCTTTGTTGCTCATGACAGTGCTGTCATACCCATCTTCTTAGAGCCTTAAACTGAGAAAAAGGTGTTACATGCAATTAACTACGAATTTTTAATTTAATTTAATGAAGCCACCTTTTCTGTGAAATGTAAACTTTGTTGATGCTTGGTGAGTTTTGTTAGTATCATGTAACAAAATGTAAGGGACTTTTGCTCAAATGAATCACAGTTGGTACCATATGTGTTTGCAAAGCTAAAAACAGAATATTAGCAGCTTGTGTTTCCTTGTGATGAAGCATTGAAGTGCCTAATACTTTCAGCTGTTACCACTGGTTTGGGTATATTGCTTTTATAACACGTGATCGAGTTCCCTTTGGGACTGATCTTTGCTGTACGTGTGATGTTCCCACATTTGAGATATTATAAATCAGTTGATGGAAATGAGAGTATAATGCCGGGACATTTTAGTGTACTCTGGTACCCGCAGTATAGCGAAAACGGGGGAAAAAATGCAAAAACGCAATCATGAATGAATCATGACATTTTGACTGATTCTACGATGGGGCTCGTTGTTCGATGGGGCCTGGGAGTGGGAACTCCAATAGGGTTCTTTAAAACCCTACTTTTCATAAAAATATGAATCAAGCAACTTTTGACCATTATAATTACAACTGAGGTGATACACATATCTCTAGTGAATCTAATAAATGGAAACGGTCATGCTATCAACGAGGGACATACAAAACTTACAAGAAAAAAAAAAGTCCTTTACTGGTTTCTATTCCAGAAAGTAATTGTTCCGACCAACCACATATTTTCTTTTCCCCTCTAAAAGTGAGAAGAAAAATGTGGGCCGTAAAAAAAAAATTAAAAAAGCATAGAGCAACACTTAAAACATGGACGCTAGCACGAAAAAAATATATATAAAAAAATAATAATTGAAATTAATGAGTGAAAAGAAAATCTTACATGGTGATGTACAAAGAATATGAAGCGAAGGATTCCTCACCTAGCATGCAAAGACCCAACTTAAACAGATATATGTAAGATCACAACTGGTGTATTGTTGTATATATGTGTGTACATGAACCGTTTGCTGCAATTTGGGGTGATGGGGGATGGGGGATGGGGAGGGGGGGAGGTCGGTAGGAATACTAAACGGGTATTCAGTTGAAGAAACAAGCTGAATGTGACCAATATTTTGTGTCTTGCAAAATTCATATATTAGTTTTAGTAGTTTTATAAACTTGTCGTCAGAATTTTGGCAACGTTTGAGAAACTCATTTTTTTTTTCGGGGATGGTGATTGGCTGTAAATGCAGCAAAGAGCATCTGTACATACATAATAAACAATGATATAGGTGATGATGACTCATGCATGCAAATTGGCTCCACTTAGTGACACAATCTTTGTGTGTGAGTGTGTGTGTTACATTAAAACCTGCCGCCATTTTGCCCGACTGTGATGACATGATTTTACAAAGTGATTTCTTTTTTTGGTACGGGTATATACGTCTCAATAGGATGGTAGTTATACTTACACCGGACACACAGGTAAGATGATGAATCATATTGCGTTCGCAATATAGTGACGTTACAAAGAAGAAAGAGATGAATATTCAATGTCAAAGTTATGAATATTTAACAGATGAATATTCAATGTCAAAGTTATGAATATTTAACAGATGGAATATGATATCAAACAATACATACTATAAATATATGTATACACCTAGGTTTCAGATTATTTCAGTACAGAGAATGAATATTCTTAAAATATGCCAGAAAATAATCAACTCTGTGAATATAAAAAAAAATTAGTTGAAATAGAAACCTATTTTAAGAAGAAAGTACCAATGTTGTTATTACAATCTGTAAGACGTATACACACTCAAGACAGACAGACAGATAGAGAGAGAAAATCAAGATAATTACGAGAAATTTCTTCGCCCTTGTTATAAGTCAACTCTCCCCATGTTTGTTCATAAGTTTTTAACAAAATTAAACCATCAGTCCTGGGTGTAATCCCATTCCAAAAATTAAAGCGATCAAGTGGGCAGACCTAGCGCTAAGTTGGCGGCATAATCAACCAGGTCCGAGGGACGGGGAAGGATAGGGTGAATATGTTGGCGAAGCAATTACTTCTGGGATATTTTGAAGTCTTTGCAATTAAACTTGATGAAAGATGGGCTTTAAGGTATAGTGAATCATTTTAACCTACAAGACAACACTTTAACCCCCACCTCACCCCCACACCTCCTCCCACACCTCCTCCTTCCCATATCAAAACCAATTTTTCAAGAATATTCTTATCAGTTTTTACAACCTTTTCAGCAGCAGGTCATAACCGAACAAAATAATTTGTCCCAATTATGCAAATCCTACAAGTTCCTGAAGGTTATTAATCTAGTATTTCATTCATATATTTTTCCTTTATGATATGTGTCTGGGATGGAAGCTAGGCATGTATGCTCATTGCCTGTCAAAAATGCAGGTATTCATTGGAAGATCATTGAAATTAATGCCTATAAACTAGATTCCAAATTCCAATAACTGCTGATTATTATTATAATATTATTATTTACTCACAAATCTCGGACAGGTAACTTTATTGAAGTACAGATAACTTTTCAGAAGTGACAATAACATGGCCGTTATGTTCACTAGGATTTCATCTGTGACATGCTAGAATGGTATATATATATATGAGTTCTTCTTTCCAAAATGTTTTAAAATTTTCCATTTCACTTTTTCTGTGAATTATTATGTAAAAACATATAGATTCATGTGGCAAAAAAGAAAAAGAAGAAAATTTTATGGTTAATCGATTCTTGATAAAGAGAGATTAAATATAGAGAATATAAAATGAAATACTGACTCTCAGAGACGATGACGGCCACTATGACGATCGAGGCACAGATGAGGATGATGACGATGATGGAGATGATCATACCACCCCAGTTTCGCGTCTCTTGGGTCCTCCCGACCAACTCCTGAGAGGAAAATACAAGAAAACAACGGCACATAAATAAGTGATTAACAAAAGAAAAACAACATTATTTTCCTTTTCAAAGAAAACTGAAATTGTTGCAGAAATGAACGAAAGGATTTATTAGGGGTTATGTCTGATATTTTTAACTGCTGGTGCTGCTTGAAAGAGAGAAGGAAGAAAGATATATGCAGTTTCTCCTCCTACAACCCCAATCATTCCCCTCCACCCCCCCCCCTTCGCTGTCCCCACACCTAATTATATATTACACACAAAATTCTATACAATGACACTCTTCAGAGCTTGTTAACTTTTTTAAACCAAAATTGAATCGATTTGAAACGAGACGTTAAAGAGAAAAAAAAGGAATACCAGAAAACTATTTTAAGAAGTTTTGTCATGAAATGGAAGTTGTTGTTTTCTTACTCCTTCTGCCTCGTGTGGTACGTCGTCGAGATTGTCTAAAGAGTTCATGGAAGCACTCTCGATCAAGGCCATTTTGATCAGAAACTTTCGCCAACTTCTCATCCCAAGAGAAAAAATAGTCAGTATGCAAATTTATCGAGCTTACAGAAACCTAAGCTCTGGATAGTGACAGACAGCCAACCAACAAGATAACAAAAAACACCAACACAAATTTTGGGAAGAAAGTTTCCCCGAACCGAAATATATTGGATTCCTTATTTGACTTAGTAGTAAATTTCACGATGAGTGGGAAATTCCTTCCAGTTTGACGTTTGACATTTCAGGGATTAAATGTCTGAATGTCTTTGGTGTAATTATCCAAACCGTCCAGACCGCTGTATGATTTAATCAGAGATGGTGCGTACGAGAGAGAGCACGACTAACGTGGACTGTATGCGACAAGGGTGTACACCTGTATAAAGACTTTCCACTAGACCTGTACAATAGAAAAAAGTCATCCATACGGATGTGAGGAATTGTTCAGGGTACGCAATTTACAGAGTGTGCCGTAGGTAATAATAATTCACAATTTTACAAAGTAAACTTTGAGCGTTCACAGATCTACATGCTAGTGAGAATTCTCTTCCATTTCATCCTCACCAAAATATGATTTCAATGTCAGAGAACAGACTACCAGTTACTGTTCACTAATTCCGTCGTGGAATTTTTCTGTCGCCTAATTAAAATAGGACGAAATGGGGTGATTCGTTTCCGATATTGGTGACTAAATAATGATGGAAGCTTCTCATATGCACTGTATTGCACATCTGTGGTGCTGATAGAAGGATACATTAAAATATTTCACGAAATCCATCAGACAAAATGCCTCTAATCATATTCTTCAAATATTGACTACTAAGCCCTCATTGGCCACCATAGTCTTTGTATGACCTTGTATGACCAATACACTCCTCGGCGTCCATTTTAAAAAACTGAACCCACTTGACTCTACGAACTACAATCACTGGTGATTTTTTTTTTCCACGTCAAAAATTTACTGCAACATTTTCATGTTGTAATACAATCCTTGTGAAACTATAACAATATTAATTCTTCGATATATAGCAGATCCTGAAAAGATAAATTAATAAGCGCAAAGAAGATGGAACAACACGGCTGCAAAATGATTTAACTGTGTTAGCAAGCTCAGAGTTATATATAAACTGTGTGTATCTATATATCTGCATGTAAATGATATATGTAGGTATCGTAACACCGGTTCTAATTTAATTCATTTTTTATAAGCGGAGCAATCAACCATGCATATTGAGCATGGCAGCATAAAGTAGAAATAAGACAGTCCCTCCTAATTATGCAGGCTTAGAGTCACATGTGGGAAGACATGTACTAGCTGCACACTACACAGACGTATGCATAAATATAGATTTTTATTAAAAGTCTGGCGAAATATGGGCAAATTAATAACGAGCAAAACAAATAATGATGAAAGATTATAATGGGATTCATAAAATGGAAAAATGGTATCGTCTAATATAAGTTTAGTATATGCATGTATATATGCAGTACGAGTCATTCTACTGTATATAAATATATATTTATATACATATATATACAGGGACTGGCATATTTTGTAGAGCAAATTCATAGCTTATATATTAACAAAACAGTTTCATGCAAGTTTTAAATTACAGATTTGTAAGTTATTTGTACAGTAACACACAAAAGGTTAAAAGGGATGGAAAGGATACCATCACCTTCACCAAAAAGAAATTCTCAGAGGGGAGAAATAAACCTGCCCAGGACAGTCATTAGCTAACATTTATGCACCCTTCCCCCTCCCTCCCTCCCTCCCCCTCCCTTCTATATTGAAGTCTGGTTTTCATTGGCATCATACCAGTTGGTAGTATTTATATAGTTAAAGTTGGTATCGCAGGCAGAGTGCATGACGTACGTTATACACTTGACATGCAACATGTACATATACTAGCAATCTACCTCTAGCCAATATTTAATAGGTTAACTGACATAGCAACCATAATAGATGACTTCATTTATCATGATCGATGGACATACTTATAAATGCAACCTAGTTACCAGGAAGGGTGTTTCCGTGCTGTTAGTACATTCGGTATATATATGTATTAGTGTTACTGCATCTATGTATGAGACTGTGTCCGACTATTGATCTGAAATATTAATTGTAGGCTACTGGTAATTGCCACAACATTAAATGAAGGGATTCAGGGTATGTTTACTGTATGTGGCACTGGTACATAGTAAGATATATAGAGAGAGATATTTCATACAAAGATAACAAGAGAAGGGAAAAGTCAGCATTTCGCATTGATTCTGACATTAGTTTGCATGTACGAGAGCTAGGAGTTTAACCCCATAGCAATGCAATCCTTTTAAGTAATAGAAATGCCACTTTTTTTTGTGAGAGAGAGAGAGATAGAATATTTGAATTTTCTGTTGCATTTGTGTTAAAGACTTACAATGTAAAGGTGTCGACTGGATGATGAAGTATACACTTCAAAAAATGTGAAATACTTCATAATTTCCTCACTATAATAAAAATTTATGTGGTGATAAGAATCCAAGGGTCTTCCTTTGACTGGATTTTCACCAGTTGTCAGTAGAAAGAATGCACTTACATATTTCTGCCAAAAGACATTAAACAAAGGCTAAAGTCAGTTCACAATAAAAAGTAAAATAAAAAATCACACGATTTTCTTACCTAATATATAAGCACCCTATAACTGCTAATTATTATCAGTAAATATTACTAAACTGCTCTCATATGCCTGATGTAATTTTCATGTGTTGAAATTCAGGTAATTGCCAGTGGAAACTTGATTATATCAGATTTTTTAAACATAATTTGTATTTCTCACAGCAAGTGGCTGATACTTTCTTTTAAGGTCTGATATCTGATTTCCACTGAGGATGGGCATATACCTGATAGAATGTTAAAGGTCAGTAATATCGATTCCAAAGTGTTATTGACCTGCAGGAATGACTGGATATCGCTTCGATAAGTATTCCCTAAATGAAATTAGTGTGACTATCTATGCAATTAACATTCCCAAACATTGCAACAGTTGTTAATTTGTTAATAATTGTATCATAATCAGAGAATCAAACGTTTCACAGTATTTAGGTAGAAGTGCTTTCAGGGAAATCATTAGGAAATGCTTTTTGACATTTTTAGGAAAGGTGGCCAGGATTTGACTTTCTAGCATATTTGAGAGGAATTTTAATAACCTTTATAATTCATAAATATTTAATATTCATAAATTAACCTTAATAAATATTCGTTAATGAGGTAACAAAAGCTAATCGCTAAATAGCTTATACTGGGGTAAATCAATTCATTAGCTGCCTACAGTGTACCTGTATGTGTAGTATGTACACAAACTTACAAATTGCTTTAATACTGCTATGTATGCATATTGTTGTAAGGAACCTATTTCCTCACAGTAAGTAGAGCACTGCCTTCATTATGACCTAATTAAAATTTTAAAAATTGATAATCAAGATTTAAGAACTTTAACCATGCATAATTATTCTGAATAAATCAAATGACATGATTATAAGTGAAAATGCCTATATCGGTGAAGTAACCTGAAAACATGCATATTTACAACAACAAAAATAATAATTTTTTTAACAAATTTTACTTTGATAATTAAACATGTAGCTCTTATACTTTACAGTGTTACAGAAACCTATGGGAGAGTACTAGAGAAAGAAGATTGCTTGTTCCCCGTTTCGTTGGTAAGTTTACACGCACGCACATACGGTAAAAAAAGCACATTGACTGACATCCGTTTGTGTCCATTCGAATAAACTATGCACCACATACAGCCTCCAGGATGACTTCAGATAATGCTAAATTTACTGAAACAATTGCAGATCATGTAAAAAACTGTAATCTCTTTCTCATTGAAAACAACAGATCCTTCACGAGATAAAACTATACCGCAAAACCACAAATCCGTGTAATTATGCCACGCCGCAGAAAATCTTTGTCGTCAATCGGGCAAAGTTTTTCCAGCGGGGTTTATTAAAACGAGAGAGCGAGACTTCGATACAACAGGCTATCGTTCGATCTTCGTAAGCTGTAACACTGTACTTATGAGTAATAGGTCTATATAGATCCGATATCTGTGTTTTTATCCTGATAATATTTCGTAGCGACAAATCACACGACCACGAAGCCGGTTTAAATATGCCCTTCCTGTCATGCCATCCGCTTGACAAGTTTGAATGGAAAAATCATTTCTCTGCAAATATTGCCGGCAAATTGAGGATTTCGAGGAAGGGAGCAATTTTGATGGATCTCGCGTGTTATCAACCCATTGATCGTTTGAGAAAATTACTTTCCAAGCCTTCAGACGGTGAGGGCGAAGTGTAATTTTTTTGGGGGGGACCTGGGAGTTTTTGCTTTAATGAACAGGAATATTGGTTTTCTCCTTTGCAAGCTAAAAGGGGCGAATCATATATGCCAATCTTGTTTTCTAAATGGAAAAACAAAAGGTTAAAAAAATTAAAGGGAGAATAGAGAAAAATTATTTTCACCCATGACGTAACATTAAGTTACGGAGTGTAATTTTTTTGTTGCGAAGTGTAATTTTTTGGGGGGGACCTGGGAGTTTTTGCTTTAATAAACAGGAATATTGGTTTCCCCTTTGCAAGCAAAGAGGGGCGAATCATATATGCCAATCTTGTTTTCTAAATGGAAAAACAAAAGGTTAAAAAAATTAAAGGGAGAATAGAGAAAAATGATTTTCACCGTGACGTAACATTAAGATAACTTCAGCAGAGATACTGAGAAAAATTTCAAAATTGATTGCGAGTATTTTTTCTTAATTTGAGATGAAATATGAGCTACAAATATTAGTACGTATGCATCTAATATTTGCCTAGGAGGATAACCCTTGATCTTTCCAAGTTGCTTGACTTGGTCGACTAAATGCAAACCTTGTTTTATAGACAAATGGTATGAAGGGAAAGTGAGGAGGGCGAGGGATGAGTGGGGGTGGGGGAGGGGTTGGGGGAGGGGTTGGGGGAGGAGTGGTGCAGTAGACAATGGGATGGATGGACATTTCCATCATACAAAGACAAGCATGTTATTATAGGTTACATATTGATTTAATTATTATTATGGAGTCTAAAGTCAGGGAAGCTTGGTTACTCATTGTAAATATATCTCTTGAATAGATCAATGCTGTAACTTTGTACATACCCTACGGATATGTTTCTGTGAGCATGTCCCCGAACTTAACATCCTGTGTTATACATATGTAGCTGCACTGATAGGAACTGTAACCACTCTTTTGAAAGAAAAATCTAAACTACACATCAACCAAAATTTCCGCAGTTGTTCAAGGAAACATCAACTTAGCATTTTGAGGCACTTCGTGGTTTAGTCCACCCATTCAATGTGATTATACAGTTAAATTCAATGCAATGCGAGACATTATGGAAATTTTTTCTCTTCCTTGGAGCAGTTTGAAGCCTGACCTTTTAAAGATGATAATTCTTTCCGATCCTGGCAGAACCTGTTCAAATCATCAATGAAATCATATATAGCTGAAGGATAGAACTCAACCACTGAGCAAAATCAGCGAGATCTTCATTACCGCTATCTTTTCAATGAACAAATGCCTTTACTATCACAAATTCACCTTATCCACCATCATACATTCACCTTGTAAATAGGACAGGGTACCACTTTGTTTAGCCATCTCTCCCACATTCTTGATCTGAAGAACAGTCTAAATCCAGTATTACATATAAATGTTCCTCAGACAGTTCTGAGACTTCCCCAATACACTGGTAAACCTTCAGTAACAAGTAAAACTTAATAACACAGAATGACTGCAGTGATAGGTAACTAAAGTTTTTAGCTGTTTTGCTTAAAGGGTGTGAAGACTCGCGTATAAAAAAACGTCTAATGCCGGTAATCTGACCTAGTTTCTAATGAGGTGTAACAGAAGTGTATAGACACCACCATCGATCCCAGAAAATACGCACACAGCTTGCTACCGTCGGAGATTATACACTAGTGTACTGAGTTAGTACATACAGCTGCGGTCAATACCCACAGCACAGTGTACAAACGAAACAGTAATGGACATCTCAGGTCCAGCTAAAGATAACAAGGTATCACGTTTCATTACTGTCTGCATTTTGTAGCGACAAGCAGAAATCTTCACTTGCAAGCAACGGAAAGTTAACTTCTTCAGAGCGCGGCACGCGGTTTGGGGCGAGTCTTCAATGCCTTTAATGCTGCTTTCACTACATGTCCCAGATTGGTAATGAATCTGCAGGGAATAAGTAATCTGGCCAGTACTGCATTGCTATAAATTGCTATGCAAACTTATCAAATTGCTATTCAAGAGCAAAATAAAGTTTTGGGACACAGGAACTATACAGTATTTTAAATGAGACAAACATTTCATAGCCTTCAAAACTTCTACCCAAAAAATTTGAAAACCATAAATTATACTCATAAACTCATCTCTCGTGGATTAATATTCATAGTCAGAGGGAGCATCTTGGAAATCTATTAATAGATACTCCTGTCAGATAGATAATTAGGACTAGTAATTACCCTTATAGAGCCTAATTGTACTCATACGTTGTACTAATTGGGGCATAATCTACTTGTATTGCACTGTTGCACTAAAAGTCTCCTATTGCACACAGGTTCCAGGAATTCAATTTCAAACTGTTTATTAGAATAACTCTACAGATCTGTGCCTTGGCCTAATTAAAGGCCTTAATTAACTAATATACAGTGCATGTAAGGCAGGACCCCAGAGACAATTACGTCACTGTGCCCCCGTTCTAGCTCTCTAATTTTCCTTCAGTATATTATGGAATTGATCATATATTATATCATAACAAATATCCCATATTTTCCACGGGGCTCCTAACTGACCCCTGACCCCCTTTTTCACCAGGCCTGTATTATAAAACCTTTACAGGCTAGCTATACTTACAACATGTTAGGCTACAAAAGA
>JAIPMN010021132.1:0-24552 GCA_020650975.1 Apostichopus californicus | reverse complement strand
TTTTTTTTCTTTTTTTACTTGGAGATTTGTTGCGACAAAGCTTCATGCAAGAATGACAGAAAACCATAATAGTTTGACATGACTATTTCCACGAAAGCAATTAAATATATTTCAGTTTGGTATTAATTTTGTTTCGCGTACCTATGACAATTAATAAGATAACTGAACTGATTTTGCCAAAAATTTAAGCAACTGAAGGCTCCTGAGTTTGATCAGTGATTTGTTAGCAAATTTTTCAAAATAGGATTACATGGAATTTAATATTAAAAGGCATACTATTTTTGGCAACAAATGAAATTCAATAAGCACGGAATTAAAGATTCCATTTGGCTTCTCGACATTTTGTCCCACTAATCTGAGTCGGCGCCCGGTTACCAAGTGACTTTTTCATATCTGTTTTAATCACGAACTAGATCTCAATTTGGCTCTATCAGTGAAATAAAATTATCCACAACTGTCAAATTGGGTTAAGCAGCATATTGGTAAAGGAATGTGGAATTATTATATTATAATAATTTGCAATTTTTTGAAAAAAGACATTCTTGACACTATATTCTAGGGAATGAAGTTGTCATTCCTTCAAAGAAAATCACTAGGGCAACAAAAACAATCTTTAATAATGATATGACCGATATCAGTCATACCACAGATGGATTATAAACCACTCGATAAAAATCTCCCCTCAATGTTCAGCATTCTCTTCTACTTTTTGTTTAAAAATGAAACTCAAAACATAAACCTGAATATGTAATTAATAAAGTCACAATTTCTGTAGGATTCGGTTAGGTCTGAAACTAGAAATTTAGTTTATCATCTGTCTCTCTGTGTTTGCTTTTAATGTAGGTTTTTAATTTTCTTCTTAATATAAACAATACGGTTTTTGTCATTTTATTTTGTTTAGTCTCTACCTGATAATCCACTTTATTCATTTAATAAATCCTGTAACGTATTTATACGATTTCCATGATTAAACCGTGAAGATTTAAATTGTCGTTTCGATCCCCACCAGTCTATAATGTCTTAAAAAAAAAATAAAAGAAATAAATTGACGCTATCGTTCAAACCTGTACTTTCATGTTACCCTCTTATGAAACAAACAAAGAAGTGGAAGAACGTATTTTTGATTTTGAGTTTGTAACAATTGAAGAGGTCCCATTTTTAACTACTGAATACAACATGGATCTTCATGCATGCAAACCTAAAGATCATTACCAAGAGTTTGCTACATGCTTTGCTAAGAACGTGATGCTCATTCTGTACATGTCGTGTTTGATTATGCACGACCATCAACATATCATGCCAACCCAAAGTCTGCCTCGCTCGAGATCTTCCCAATTTGCCGTTTCGTTTTTAACATCGACCATGGAAACTCTACCCCATGTTTCAAGTTTGGATCCCCCCCCCCCCGCCTTGTTTGGTTTCTTCCCTCTCTCATTTTAACATAAGTCTAATTTTTTCCATGTTCAACAGGAGAGACTGACATAAAAATTCTGCCAGTGATTATGATTGCTGGGTGATTAATGGTTCAGAAAATGATTTTTTTCCGACTGTATGACGTCACGGGCCGTGTTCTCCCTACCGAGCGAGACGGATGTTGATTTATCATTTGATACTAAAATGATCGGAGAGAGGAAATGTATCCTAAACAAAGTTGATCACATGAGAGATTAATCTTTGATATGTTTACTTTTTGACTTTTTTCCCCTCCTTTTATGATCATTCATTTTGTTAATATATCATATGTCTTTTCATTTTTTAATCAAGATACCTTAGATGTTACGGGATATGAAAGAATGCCATGAATCAGAAATGAAAGGAAAAGGAAACCTAAATCTTTCAATTAAAATAGTTTTTTATGAAGACTGAATTTTTCAGTCATGATTGGCTTTGAGCAGTGGAAAGGACAGATTGGTATATTTTCACAAAAGGAGGGGTGGGTGGGGGAGGGGGGTAGGTGGATTACACTTTCAGTCGAATGCTTGTCTACATTTAATCGAGAAACTATTAGATGGCTACTCTGGGCCCATGCAGGAAGCCCTTCCATTAAGGTTCATGCCTCTAGCTAAATCAGTCCAGGAGTTGTTAGAATTTGGCCGGCCCACCCACATCTTTAAGATCCACATGCACATGTATAATCACTGTAAATTATAATAAAAATAATCATAATAATGATCAGCAGTTATATTTACGACGCTTAAGCAACCACAATCGTGGGAGAAACCCGCAAGGGCTTTATGGATTACAATTTACACATCGAGTGGCTTCCAATTCAACATTTTAAACTCAAATTTGGAATCTTTTCAATTTTATAGAAAGTCGTTTCAGATGGGAAAACCGTAAATTGCTCTTGGATGAAAAACCCAACTTACTATGACCCGGCTGGGTATCCAACCGGGAACCTCCCGATTGCTAAGCTTCATTGCTTCAAATGCCACCGCCTTTATCCACTCGGCCACAGCACCGGTAATAATTATAAAAAAAAACTTTTTGGAACTGCTGAAAGTCTGCCAAATATTTAAATAAGCTTCCAATAAATGTTATGCATTCACAAAAATGTAGGATAACTCTACAGTATAGTTTAGATAGATCTTATGGGTCATAATTAAATTCACTCAAATATTTATACAAAACTACAAGATTTTTAAGTTCACATGAAAAGCTACTTTAAAATTCAAATCAAAAGCATTTGTGGTTCCTCATTTGTACAGTAGGATCCTGATCATAACTAAATCTTTCATAGCCTCACAAAATTAAGTGAGCTTGAATTCACAATCAGAAAATATTACTGAGTTGAAAGGCAGCTATTTGCATCTTAAAAATGAAATATCTAATATAATTACAGGTAGTGATTCCAAGTTTGCATTGCCAGTGCTAAATTTCATGTATTGAAAATTAATATTTATGCTGCAACTTAAAGTGGCATTCCAGATAATTTTGATTAACAAAAATGCTATGCACATTTTCTTTTCAGTCTTAGACTTGTAAAAAAAAATTAAAATCACTGATCCATGTGAATCAATGAACATTCCGAAAATTAAACTTAAAATTGAGGTAATTAAACTACAATAACATATTGACAGCATTTATTCTGATATTTCTTTCTTTCTTATATTTGATAAATTTTAATCGATAGATTACAAAATGACAATGTTCTTCTTTGATACTTAACCCTGCATGAATTCAGCATTTGGTAAACATTGAAGCTACTGATAAACATATATACTTACAACAGAGATTTTGCACTCGCAATCGTGTATATCGGTAGTCGAAAGGATCTTGTTGGGTATATTGTTATTCAAATAGTTCTGCGTCGTCACTGCCATTCTACAACTGTTCACCAGAGGCATACCTAAAACGATTCCCTTACTTGAACTCGCAAATTGTTATTTAGCAGATTCACTCCGACGAGATATATATAAACATCTATATATAGAAAACGTGTAAAGATTGCCAATGTCAAGGGTCACGGCAACAGAGACGCATTATCCACAGATTATCCGACCATTGTTCTGGCGGCACGAAAAACAGGAATCCTTAGTTACGAATATATAATCCTCACTGGGATCTACATTTACAGGTTAATATCCGACTCCTCTGAGAGTTGAGCCGTATAACGGCCTATGATTATGCAATTCATGAGACCTGTTAACTGTCAGTGTTATATTCCGTGCAGTATGATGCATATTAGCAATATCGCAGGAAACACATCGCCATGGCGAACGTCAATCCAGACTGTGTTTGTATTATTCATGACATCGCTTGAAAATTGATGCATCCCTTGCAGAAGAGAGAAAATATTCAAAGTAACAGACAGACCAATTATTCCCAAACGCAACAAGAAGAACAAGAAAATACCAAATGTAACAGTCGTTGTACATGTGCCTTTGGAGAAAAGCTGAAGTACATTAAGTAGAAAATCATGACAGGTTTAAATTTGCTTTGAAAGATGAAAAATGAAAACAAGATGTGAATAATAAAAGAAAAAATCCAAGACAGATTTCAAGAACACACACGATAGGGAACGGATCTGAAGGCAATGACATTCCATCAACTTTTGTCTACTGAATTTTTCTGTCGATTAAATGCAAAGAGAGGGTTTTATCTGGTTTCATCCGAGAATTATTTCAACAGACGATCAATAATGAGAAATGACTCCACCGTTTCAATAACATGATATTTCAAAAGGATGAGAATGACACCGGGCTGAATAAACAAGATAACAAAAATCACAAGTCAAATCCCACTGATTGGTGCATCCGGGAAAATTGTGGGGGGAAGGGGTTGACTTATTATCGGTGCGTTTACATAGAAAGTCATCAAGTAAAACTCATGGCCAATGTTTTGACCTGGCAAGCAGACAATATTGTGAGCCTCCACTTTGCATTAATTTGATAGTATTTTTATCATAAGTAGATTACTTGTGACTCATTGCATCTTGGGCAAAAGATAATCCACCGACAAATTCTCTGAAAGGGTCGAGACCAAAAAACTCCATTGAGATTCACAGCACAGTTTAACGTACGGTGCGGTCACAGTCCCCATATGACAACGAAGGAATGAAGAAGGTTTTAAATAACAGTACCATTGCAAAATCTCTCCATCAATTTGTTCTTAAAAATTCCCCTTAAATTTTATTGTTAAACTTCCGACCATTTACCACGATTGCTCTACGTCTATAGCCGCAATGAGATTCTCATTAATCCATCCACTCTGGATGAATTAAGCTATTTAAATATACACAACAGATGACTACAGATCAAACGATTGCTCTCAGTCTACAGCTGCAATGAGATTCTCATTAATCCATCCACTCTGGATGAATTAAGCTATTTAAATATACACAACAGATGACTACAGATCAAACGATTGCTCTCAGTCTATAGCTGCAATGAGATTCTCATTAATCCATCCACTCTGGATGAATTAAGCTATTTAAATATACACAACAGATGACTACAGATCAAACGATTGCTCTCAGTCTATAGCTGCGATGAGATTCTCATTAATCCATCCACTCTGGATGAATCAAGCTATTTAAATATACACCACAGACGACTACAGATCAAACAACTCGCACTTGCAGAGAAGATTTTTCAGACTGGAAGCGATTCCACCGACAAACTCAAAACAGAAGGTCAAGACTAAATATCTCCGTGTCCGTAATCACATTCCGACAAAACGACAAAGGAATGAAGAAGCTTTTAAAGAAACAGAACCATTGTCAAAATTCTCTTGGCTCACTCTGTCCATTGTTCCTTCCGATCGATTGTTCTGCTCCGAACATTTACTGTTGATTGCTTAAAAGAGTCTGGCGAAAAAACACCTGCAATGAGATTCTCATTCAACCATCCACTCTAGATGAATAAAGCTACTTAATAAACACAACAGGAGACTATAGATCAAACGAATCGCAATGCAGAGAAGAAATTCCTCAGACAGGAAGCCTAAACGAGCAAACATTTAATTTGCAGGCTCTATCGATCACCGTAGCAGGAATCCTTTTCTGCAATTTAGCTTCTGAATCCAAGCATGCGCTGCAAAGGTGCCAGAAACATTCTTCTATATATATATATCTTACAATATTGTCTGACCACCATGAAACAAAGGTATTAAAACTCCCATCCGGAAATAATTAAACAATTCTGTAAGACATCTTAGCTAAGACTGTAATCCTGACAAAAAACACAACATGAAGAGGAAAGATTGATGGTTAGAAAGCTTCGAAATAGGTTCACCATGGTAACCTGGATCATGGATATGAATAGCCAATATCATCAAACAGCAGAATGTGACTTACAAGGTGTGAAGCTTTTGTTAATGATTTCTATATCTCTCTGAAAAGTATGAACATATTGGTCAAAAGTTAATAATTAAGAACTGCATACTTGACAAAACCTTGAAAGACATCATACAAGGTAGAAAATCATGGAATCCCGAAAGTGGTAAAATGACGAAAAGATGACGTTAACCTCGTCGAGAAGATAAACGATAACGGGTATAGTCTATCAGTCAACTTTCGTTCATCTTTAGCTTTAAAAGACTGGATGATAGCAAGTTAAAAAAAACTGCCCCAAATGATAATTTTTTACAGCTCAGACAGCAGAATGCATCAGCTATTTCCCAAGTTGAAATAAATGCCACCAAAAGGCAGTTTGTTCAAACAACATGATAAAATGCTGCCAACTTTCCGAGGAATGATTCGTGGTGTGATTTTTCTTCTTCTTCTTCTTCTCCTTCCTTCTAACCACTTGTTACTCTAACTCGAGTCCCGTTTGATGGAGCACTATCGCCACTCGGACTGTCAGCTGCCTCTTCAGAGGCTCCTGACTAACAAGTTTTCTAAATTTGCTCTCAATTTAATCAGATATATACTTCACACGGGCTGGTGGGGAAAAAAGATAACGCAGTGCGTGTAATTCCTGACAGAGTGAACTCCTTTATGATGTGCGAATGTAAGACGGGGGGAGAGTTTGGCAACTTACCGAGAGATGAAGAAGAAAGAGGAAGAAATTGGAAGACAACATCCTGATAAATGCAAGCACTTATCACAAATGATATGAGAGATGAAAATAGACTACGAGAAGAAAATAAAAATGGAAAAAAAAAATAGAGAAATAAAAACCCAGTTTATGACGAGGCACGGAGGCCATAAAATTTTTGCCCAAGTCATCACACATATCTAATGATGATAGCTAAGTGCACAGATTCTATAGATTAGAGCCAAACAAACGGGGACACAATATAGGATTGTGGGGAGTATTTCACGGATGAATTAAAGCACGGCTCGAAGGAAACGTTTAAGAGCTGATCAATATGACAACGTTAAAAGCCATGTCACCACTTTCTTGTGAAAATATCCTCCGAGCCGAGTGAGTATGTTGAGACCCTTTGAAGAAGTAAAAAACCTCCAGGGGATATCTTTAAGTGTTGTGAGTCCTCCTAGAGTATCTTAGGTTATGCATCTTTTTGCATTAAATCTTCAACCAGGCTCCAAGCGTCTTGCTCGAAATGATAATGGGTTAGATTAATATCTTAGGCATACATGGTAGGCAGTTGTCCTTGGCAACAGGTAGCTGATGTTTATAAAATACAAAACAGCACCTTGGCAAAATTTGTCATAATTTCACATGAAATTGCACTTTATACATTGTTTGGTATATTAAGTGCAACAGCGTATGATTTTGAGTAAACGGCATCGCATGTTATCCATAAATCAATGTTAATGGCTACAGAGTTAGCTTAACATGTAAAGATATTCTAGGCTGTAGAAAACTTTCTATGTTAATGATACACAGCCTTAAATGGTAGATTGACTGAATTCTAGGGATGAATTCTTAAAGTGCTGAACAATTTAAATCATGAATATGTATGACTATAATAACCAAACACACATATCGTAGGAAATGTATCTGACACCTATTTCTGAAGTATCTAAAGCAATTAAAGCTATGATAACTTCCTGTGTTTCCATTCTCATCATTATATCGACAAATTTAATCTGTATGTTTAACATTCATGAGCAAATTCAGAAAGAGAAAATAATATTTTTTGGGAATTCTTTCCAATTAAACTTGGTTGGGTGTGGGATCCATATCTTTGCTATCAGTGTTGCAAGAACAATTGGGCTTATACTGTAAAACATGAATTAAGAGATGAAAGTAAACATTAATATGTTGCAACTGGCCAAATTTTTGTTTACACTTCACAGCTATAACATATATATAAAACATTACTGCACCCATTCAATGCTGCACATACTCTCTAATATAGCATACCTGCAAGTTTATGCTGAAGGTACATTCTGGAGAAGCGGGTATGGTGGGAATGGGATGGATAGGGTTCATTTGGAAATGGGATGATGTCCCTTTGGTATTATTTGAGTGTATCTTAAAGTTATCTGTAAACTAACATGAATCATCATTATTGCAAGTAAGCTAGCAAACATCAATATTCATGTTATCATCAAGCACAGGGAAAATATGTTCCTTTATTTTCATTTCTGCCAATCCCTCAAGTTTTTAACACCAAACAAAAGAGAGATAAGTTGTTTTTCCTAGGCAATTAATTAATGTATAACTGCAGTTTACTACAAAGGATAAATGAAATTTTGTCCCAATTCTTATATGCAAAGTAGCCTAAGCTAGATATGCTATGAGAAGGTGTTGAATACTAAATAGATGGCTATGTGGTAATGTTTGATTTCAATAGTAACAGACTTTATAACAGTTCTAATCATCTGTTGTAAACTAGTATGACATACTAGAGTAACTGCAATACGTACACCAAGAATACAACTTATTGTTCTCTATTACTGTACTTACTTGGCAAAAGATATATAAACAAATCGGTATTAAATTAAACCATTGACCACTTGGAATAGTTAAAGCTATGCATCTATTCATGAGGCAATATGAAGTTAGAAATCTCAGGAGAATTTGGAAAGACTAACTATAGATGCTGTTGCAGAATTCTATAGCATATTTCCATGAGCTCGTAATGTCAACAGGACACCATTCATTATTAGATTGTACGTTAATAACAAAACAACCCACAAAATAAACATTATCTGTCCATCATACTGTTCCCAAATCTCTTCCACCTTCTCCCAGGCACAAATGAAATGGTCCTGTATGGTACCATTTTCTACACAATGAAGTACTTGAAACCAGATGAAATGGAACAATAAAGACTGGTTAATATCGCCAGAACATTCCGTGAATTCAACAGGGATGCAGGACGGCCAAAATTTGACTGATTAAGCTATTCTACAAAACCCGGTTGTGACTGTCAAGAAAGAACACTATACAAGAAACAAATATTCCACCATGCCAGTACGCATCTGTAACCATATCAACTACATTACAATACCTTCAAAACGTTCCACCATAAAAGCAATTCACATATGGTTGCCTCTTGGCAGGCAACATAAATTCCAGACAAAGCATGAAACCAAACCACTTTTCAAAGCACCAACCTGTAGATATGAAAACTTTCAATTTTTCGATTCGCGTAACTTTAGACCAGAATTGTTTAATTTTCCGATAGTCCGTAAATGTCACACAGGGGAGCCAGAACGAAATAAAAAATTAAAGATACATGCCACACAGACATCCAAAACTTGCACGGAACAATGTGTACATTCACCTCCAGACCCAGAAAAAATACGTCCCCATTTTTAATATCAAAAATTGAAAACCTCTGTAACAACGAGCAACCGTATCGAGTTATTATCCTACGTAAACGCTTCTTCCTCCAGCCATTTGGTAAGATCTAGACACTGCTTCCCCTCTTATGGCAATGAAATTCAAACCCAGCACACACCATCCGCCCGAGCTGGCAAACATCGTTATAAATCTGGACGAAGTAATTCATTTTACAGCCAGACGTTCTTCGCAACATGACACCTATCTTACGCCGTTCCAAATACTGTAATAATTTCTTCGGCCATAGAAGCTGTCTTAAATCAATTTTCCTCGAAATATTGGATACTGTTCAAATTTAAGGTTTTGGTCGGTTTATTGAGTGCGATCTCTACGATATATAACGTTAAACGGAGGTGAACTACCAAAAAAAAAAGAAAAGAAGAAGAATCTTCCACGGTTTTAATTGGGTCATCCTTCGATGTAAGAGATCTTACTGGATCATAAAATAAATAGCTACTTGTTGATTTTGTCAAACTTGTATTTATACTTTCAAGACGAGAAATATCAGATGATGGCAAAGTTATATACAGTATTTGCTTGTCTAAATTCACGGAGGAAATGAATAATTGGAAAATAATTTCTGGAGGATCGACTCGACCTCCTGTAATTATTGTAGGACGACGGGGCAGTCTAAATCTTGCTACATGGCCGACAGCATTTCAGACTACTTGAAGGGTCTGATCTGAAGAATATGTAGTACATTAGCTAAACAGAGAAGCATAACTATAAGTCTTACAGCAACGAATAAACAGGAAGAAATGGAAAACAGATGAATAAACCAATGAAACAGATGCAAATCTAAGTTTTGATTAATTATAGATGAGATGTTTTTATAATTTGTTAGTTCACAGAGATGATTCTATTGAGACATGTTGGCTGTTTTCTTGAAGGTGTTTGGAGATCAACGTTGGGACTTGTGCTACAAGGGACATGTTCAATGTTTAAAGGTACTGTGAGTGTACCGTACAACAACGTGCTGCATTAGACCGTCAATACACAATTACTCTGTGTTCGAATGTTATCCTGTTAGGCCTGTTATGGGATTGCCAATGTAAAAAAAAGGTCCATTATAAACTTTGTGGGACACAAAGTTTTCTGTATTAGATTAAACGGGTTAATGAAAGATCACATGCATTTTCTAATTCAAATTGGTCATGTAGAAACCTTATACATAAATGTCTAAAAATTGATTACATTTCTATGAATATAACATGGCTTTAGTCAGGGTGCACAGTTACACCCTTATCAGCTCGATTTACGGATAGTTACGGGATTGTGTTGGGAATTAATTTACAGGATAGATTTAGAATAGTCAAAGGGTAAGTTTGCAGACAGTTTGTGGATATACTCCAGGGATACATTATTGGTTCTCAGAAACAAATGCAACCATTTCAGTTGGCACCAAACAGCCGTTGTTTATAACAAACTTTACGGTCATTTACCACGATACTTTTACACACTGGATAAACATGCAGTAATTAAAACTTTACCACAAAAGGAAAAGCATTGAGTTCATGTTACTGGCTCCATAAAAGGTGACCAATGCAATTGAGCAGTGTACATTAATAGTTAATTTAGATGTACATGCATATGAATAGTGAAAATGCCACCATAACAAAGTCGATGATTCATAGACAATTTGATTACAATTTTAGTACAATACAGTTTGCTCAGTTTGTCTTCAACCGAAGGCTGACTATCGGGCAGAATTTACTTACCAGTATAATTGACATAATTTACACAAAAAGCAATTTTGTCTCATCCTACATACAATATTAAAACCACGACTGCATGTTGCTGTTTAATTGCTTGAGAGGAGAGAGAAAATTTGTAGCAGAAACCCATCACACTGATCGGCCGGATGAAATAAAAGCTGTATGCACCCTCTTAGGTCCCCTTCCCTTGAGAGCTAACTTCATCTGCCATTTCAACAGACCTTCAAACTAAAATCCAAATAAAGGTCCTTTTTCAGGAAAGGGGCTTATGCTAAGGTATATGGAAATATAAACAAACAATAAAAATGAAACAAACAAAACAAAATCTTAAAAGCTATATATACCAAATACTACCAGTTAATACAAATTATGGCATTTATCGAAAAGATTTAGAAAAAAAGTGAAACGAGCAAAATCACTCAAAATTTTCAGACTCTACGGTGTGGCAGAATTCTAACGACAAGATTTACAAAAGCCGTTATCGGACGAATCAAAACAAGCTCTTGCCATTGTTTTCCAGCATAATTAGCCATGACAATGTAGCCTTAAGCTTTCGGAGGCCTCAAGTGTGAGAGGCTCTTTTTTTGCACTAAAAGCAACGCAGGGTTTATGAATCACTAGTGAAAGCCTTCTAGAAATCTGTCGAAGACACAAGTGACAAACAAGACACGATGAAAAAGCTTTCAGATAGAGGAAGAAGAGAGAAAATAGAAACCCGGTCCTAAAAGACCAAAAGAGGAACTTAAAGTACACATCCTGACAGAAGAAGAAAACGACTCGGAACTCTTACGGCCGTACGTCACCTCTCCCTTCACCATTTAGAATCTGGTGAGTGAGTGAATGATCACCAAGGAGACTGCGTTTCCTCAAAGACATTTTGACATTGGAGGGCAAGTCATACATTGAAAGCATTTGAATTTTTTTTAAAAATATTTAACAAAGAGGTTGGGAAAACCTTGAGGTATAGAAACAGTGATCTATCCTCCTTCCCTTCTCTACAACGATGAGGCAAATACTGCTTATGGCCTAATGCATGCCGTTATATCATTTACCAATTTGTAGCAAATTGTATGTGGTACCCCTATTCAGCATTGTTTTGATTGTTTTCAATGGAGGGTGAAAATTATGGCCTGATACCACCATAGACTTGAGATTTAGTGGCTTAATACACGTCATGAGAAACTATTGACTGGGCAAGGGGAGGGAGTGGAGGGAAAGGACCTACCCCCTTGGATACCTGTTCCTCTGTAACTTTTATTTGAAATCTAAATTGAAATCTTAATTCAAATATATGGGTTCCTAGTCATAAGCTTAACCATACTGTAGATCTTAAAAACATTTTCTAAATATGAAACTGAGATGTGAATAATGCCGATACCCTTACTTTATTAATAATCAGCTATTGCATGTATCTTTTTAACAGTTTTATTATATACACAACATACATTATGTATGTATTTAACATTTGAAGTAGAATTGATACTATGCATATTTTGCTCTCCTTCGGTTCACATCAGCAGCAGCGGTCTCCATAATATATCGGATCTCTCCGAATATTACCTAAAGGCTCCATATTGGCACCCTTGGTGTCACTGACGTCATCCCTACTCTAAAGCCCTCAATTTTTATTACGTATAACAAAATATTACTCCAGTGGTTAATTGCATCTTACTCATTCCCCCTGACTCATATGAAAGGACAAAGATTATTGGGAGTGAGAGGCTAGAGAGAGAGAGGAGGAATTGGAAAGGGAGGTATTGGATGGAGTTCTCGAGAGCATCGCAGCAAAAACACACCCCAAAATAGAATCAGTGATTAAAGGTTACAATAACGATGTTCATAAAATCTGACAAATTGTTGTCTTTTCCTTCCTTGCCCCGGTGTCTAGTTGCTCGTCCACACTCGAATCTGACAGGATTTTACAATGCAGATTTGACATAGTTAGAACGGAGGGATGTTCCGAATAATCATGGCTCTCATTATCTCAGAGTATGTGTGTTCCATCAGTCAAAACTCACATCATAGGCTCATGTTCCTTTCATCAGATTCGGCCACATGCAACGAGAGCGCGGTTATTGACTGCGTTCCAGGTAACGGGTCGATACTCGGCGGTTACTCTTAATATCGACGAAGCCATTTTCTGATCTAGTTACTGAAGCACCTGTTGAGATGACTGTGACCTCACTGACAAGAGTTGACATTTCCAAGAAACACAATATGGCACATCAATTCAAAATGCTAGTTACAAGCAGCTGGCACTCCATTATGCATTAGACAGACACCTTTAAAATCTTTTAGAGAGGCCCTTGCAAATTGGAAGTTGACATATATGGATTCAAAAGAAGCATTTTGCTTTGTAAGCAGTGGGGGCTTGAAACAGGACTTTACTTTAGAAGCATACCAAAGATCAATGTTTATAGATTGCAACAGATTAAACTTTTAAATAAAACATCTCTCCCAGCCAACCAATCCTTGCATCTGAAGAGTTCTTGATATATGAATGAAAAAAATTAACAATTTCACTACATAATTAATTATAACAAATTTTTCTCCCAGCTACTTTAGGGACATTAAAATCACTTGAGGGCTTAAACTTAAAGCACATCTAGGAATTAAGGTATTTAAGTGTGATACAAAAGAGTGTTGCCAATTTTGGCTTTTATTGATTATGAAAATTATCATCCATTATTATTAAACATTTATCAAGTTAATTGTAATAGCTAATATGCTTATAGTAAGCTGGGAAAAGACTAAAATTGATAAACCTAGATGAAAGCAAGGTTTGTTTTTGTATCGTAGATAACGTTTACTTCAAACTTGGAGCCATAAGAACATTAAAATAATTCAGTATTACAACGTATGAAAAGCATGATAAATGTTCAATCATTATTATTCAGCGCTCAAAGTAGATTAAGAAGAAAAGGCTTAGAAATTCTTCTGACTTTTGAAAACTCCTGTGAAAAATGCTGCGGAATGTCTAATTTGGATTTTGGATGGACAAGGATCCAACCTGGAAATCGTTGCTGTACCCATGGAATAGTAGAATTGGGAAGGGCAATTGCAGTGACAAACAACAGGGCGCACTGCAACAATGTTACCAGTTGCTGTAGTCCTTGGAATATGGAGTGCATATGTATGTATAAATGGGAGACAGGTAAGTGAGGTCGGTGAAGTAAATTGTACAGAATTGTTCTCTCCCTCGACCCATCTGCTTTCCTACAAAGCTGACCCTTTCATATACAAACAACTGCAATCGAATTAAAAGATTGATTAATTTTTTGAAAGAAGACGTTTCAAAGGACTGATATCATGAGTATTGCAATCTGCTCCAACACGTATCGACACAGAAATCTGCTGTGTGCAGCTAACTGTACATTAAAATAGCTGGTACAAATCTGACACTGTGCAACAGGTTGTCAGCAGAATGTACAAATATACTAAATCACTCTGACCCATCATATAATTCTTCATCCAAGCATAGCTTGAACTGCTGCATACCTGTTGTACTCACAACAATGCTCGTAGCTGCATATATTCCAACTGCTTGCCGTTGAACTAGATGGATATTTAAAATGCATTTATTATGTTGTCTTGATGTCATCATTTGGTCGTTTATAATTAACTAATCATTCGTCCTCGTTGTTCTTCTTTAACTTTCGAAATCACTTTGACAAGAAACGGACACTCTCATGCAAGAGATTTTACCTTGTGTATTAAAATAATCTGCAAAAAACGTTCAATAATCAAGGATATGAAAACGTAGATAACTAATAATTCATAACGTACCAAAGATACCAATGAATGCATCATGGCATCATCGGTCACCTTAAAAAAAAAATTTAAAAAAAAAAAAAAATTAATAACTATTACGTCGATGAGAGTAAGTAAGTATGTCCTTAAAAATGCTAAATCATTAATAATTTCAAAGGTAATGTTTGCAAAAAAGGAGTAGCAAATCTAAATGCCATTTTTAAACACCTGTAAGTGACATTTATGGCATATCGATCAGAAATCTCGAGTACCAATGTTTCCTAAATGGTGACGTATATATGCTAAACACGGTGACAACAGAAAAATTGCAAAAATCTCTAAATATCATTTTATCTTAGTTAATGAAGAATTTTTTTTATGACCAATGTTTCCACGTCTAGGCATAACTGCCAATCAATCATTTTAAAATTGCCAACACTCCACAATTTCGCTTCAAAATTTCCAAACTTCACGACAAGATAATGGGATATGGAAATAGCCAAAGATATCTGGACAGTCAACTTACTTTGCCTTTTTGTATGGGAGCCATTGTGAACCTCTGAAATTAATCTCTCGGCGCCCTTGTAATATAACCGGCATCTCCAAAGGCTAAAGAGGCTTGTTAAGGTTTGCTAAGCCCGACATCAAGAACTGACAAGATGCATGTTCCAAGAACGAATGATTGCCTCTCCAATCTTCTCTTGAAACATGATCGAGCAGGATGGAGAGGGATTTCACGATTTCTCTCTTTTGGTTTCGTTCTACCCGGAGTTTTGACGGGAAACAAAACTATTTTTGGAAGTAAATCACCTGACAATAGATACCGCATAATTAACCAGTACTGGCATTGGCTGCCGATTAATCGCAACAACACGAACGACGGAAGCCTATATTTTGTTTTCGCTGGTAAGGAAAGAAAACACGTCGCAATGTTTACGATGTTTATGGTGATGCAAAAGGTGTATACGAGAATGACACCAAATGGAATGGTATATTCCTCCTGAGAGTAGTGAAACGTTGAGATGATTAGGAACATGTTTGATATCAAGAACCCCTCCATTGGAGGTGAAGGGGGAATGGTAGAATGTATAAAGCAGACATCCATTGGATTGCAAAGTGCATATTATATGAAGTATATAATATATAAGTTGCTATATAATTTAGATTTATACAAAAGCAAGAAATAGTGGCATAACTCAATTCTTACTGTAGATTTTAAATTTAAATTTATCCTAAAATTAATCAGCCTTCTATTAAATTACATAATTTGATGATGTATTTTGTTCGTTTGTAATAATGCAATATTCCATTTATGAAAGAAATAATACCAAATTTAATCCAGGATTGTAAGTCCATTTGGTGCCTCTACCATTGCTGGTGTTAGGTGTATGCATCCATGGATGTAACATTACAATTTCAATGTTTCATACCCCCATAGATTGTACAGTACATCCTATCGCGTGGATGCTCCTATCAATCGTGACAAAAACCCTTAACACACTGTTGACAAAGACCATGTCATGCATAGCAAACCCTACTTGCTGCTTTAGAGTCCTTTGTTTCTTAAAAACTGTTAGAAACATACATACTTGCAGTTATTAACAAATTTCCTTAAAAGGATGGAAAATGATGTCTGTGGGGAGTATACATCATGGGACATGAGGACAAAGTACATATCCCCGGCAAGTTGTGGAACCTGATAACTTTACAGTCTGCATGAATACTCTCAATGTATCTACTGATTATTAACGCTTCAACATCAACCCACAGTGACTTCTCACGTCTTTCTTTATACAAGCCAAAGTTAGGACAGGCTCTCTACTGGGAAACGGGGCCCCTGCATGCAGAAACAACAGCGGTACTTAAACTGTGAGTTAGTTTTACAAGCCCAATCTGTGTATTAACACTTGTAAGATACTAAAGAATAAAGTGTTTGTATTCTTAAAGAACTAAATCTTGACTTTGGTCAGTTTTAATAATTGAAGTATTTTTAACAAAATTTTGTTCACAAAACAATATAGTTAGTATTGCATAGTACTGAGACTACACATGTGCCCTTGAGAAATTTTTATCTTTCATCCGACACAAACCACGTCAAAGGCAAACAGCGAATTGGGATACTTTTCTAATGTTTAGTAACCCTTCATATTGGCACTTAAAGGGTGTGAAGACTCTCGCAAATAGAAACGTCTAATGCCGGTAATCTGACCTAGTTTCAAATGAGGTGTAACAGAAGTGTTAGACACCACCATCGATCCCAGAAAATACACATACAGCTTGCTACCGTCAGTAATTAGACACTAGTGTACAGTCAAAACATACAGATGCAGTCAATACCCACAGCACAGTGTATAAACGATGCAGCGATGGACATCTCAGGTCCAGCTAAAGATAACAAGGTATCACGTTTCATTACTGTCTGCATTTTGGAGCGACACGAACAATACGTCACTTGCAAGCAACAGAAAGTTAACTTTTTCAGATGGCCGCACGCAGTTTGGGGCGAGTCTTCAATGCCTTTAACTTTGTCGCAATTTAAAGCCTTTGCAGTGACAGTATATGAGACATTCCTACTCTTTATCTAATAGAAACAGGATATTTCTGATGCTCACACTGTGCCCTACTTTCAAAGCATGACAAAATGGTAATCTTGTCCCAACTCTGTGTTTATATAGTAAACTAGTTGTCAGTAAAAATTCCTATAACAACATAAACCCAAAGTACACTATTGCTCTTATTATCTGAAACTCATGGCTGCAAAATATACAACGGCTGACATTTTTCTTTGCAGATTTACCTCGAACATGAAGACAAACGTTGTTCTCGAATTTTGAGTGAAGTCACAAGAATATTTCAGGTTGATGGAAAAGGGGCACCCTTCTACTTGTGAGTTTATTATTGAATTTTTTTCCTCCCTTATATCCAACAGATGCCTATATTTGGGCTTTAAGGAACACGACCTAATTCTGTCCTGAATGAAATCTGCATCAAGATTTTTAAGTCAGATAAATCCATCTCATCCTCTGGTTATTTTTCATTTTACCTTTCCATTGTTTCGTTCGTCTGCAGGATAAAATGCCGAGAACAAAACAAAACAGAGAGATATTACCAAAACCGTAGGAAAGTGGAAACCGGTTGATAGAAAAAGGTTAAGTGCTAAATTATATTACAAGCCTTTGGAAGGATGGCGATTAGAAATCTTGAAAGAATTGAGGGTGGGGGTTTCATCGTGATGTCAACCTTGAAACCAAGATTCAATTATCTCTAAAACAGGTGGGCATTTGGTGGTCGTAAAAATAGTGAGATGGTGAGATGAAAGGAATTCTTAAATTTCAACGAATAAGACCAGTATTAAAGAAAACAACTGTCAGATTGAAAAGAAGAAATACCCATTGTGGTTATTATCGGATGGACATGAGAATGAAGAAAGGGGATGGGAGGAGGGCATACACGAGAGGGCAGTGGAAGGGTGAGGGGTAGGGGGGAGTAGGGGTGGGGGGTAAGTTTGTCACAGTCTTATACTGGCTATTATTATTGTAAAGTTAAACTTAGGCAGCAAAGTAAAAGATATAGTACCATTATGGTGATAATCCTCCCAGACGCAGACTAGCAAACTCTTTGAAGTTCTTTCGTATTTGTAACCAAATATAAATTCAGATAATGATACACAATATGCTAGAATGTCTAATAATGGTCACACATGCACAGACTTCAACAAGCATTTCACTGGCACATTAAAGGCATCTTTCCTGCATGATCACTGAGACAATTTTGCAGTTATCCTACACAAGCTTTAGAAAAAATTAATATCTGTAGGTTATCTTTTATAGGATGTTCCATTCACTAAAATATATGGTATGACAAGTTATGGATGTTGAAGAATTTTTTATTTTTATTTTTTGCATAGAGATACAACTTATTTGATACTATATATACAGTAGGTCACCTGTTATCATGGATGTTCTGCATAAAGTACGTAGTCCACAAGCATAAATGAAATTTACTGAAAGTTGTGAGCAGAACCAATTAAACCAATTAGCAATCCTATTTAATAGTTAAAGAAAATTCTACCCGATGGTGGCGAAGATTATGAATATCTTGTTTATCACAGCTTGGGTTGTTATATTGCTCCACAAGTTAACCGTTTATATTTCTCAAAGCCTGTCGGCTGGAGAGGGTGCTCGACAGATATTGCAAATATCCTACCTGTGTGGTTGAATAAGTGAGGGCACTCTTCCCAAATTGAATTTCTTAGAGTAAGAATGTCAATCTTCAAATAGAGGGCGGTATGAACAATTATAATGAAACCACTTCAAGGGCTGTTTTCCTATGTAGGGTTAATTACTATTATATAGCTATTTATTACTATGGCTATGAAAAGAAGCAATTTTCCGTTCATGTTGCTTCCCGACCAATTTTTCAATATATTCATTTCGGATTGATAGCCTCAAACCAAGTGGAATACAAGTCTGACAGATTAAACACATCGCTCTGAACTCCAGAGATTAAACTTGCAAAATAATTTTTTTTTTTTAATATTGTAGCTTACCATAGACTAAAAACAGAAAACAAAAGGGGGCTTTTGGGTCATTTCCTGAAAGTTAATGATTGTTGATAAGTTGTACATAGTAAATATTGCTTTGAGCATTTGCAAAGCCATCATAAGTTACTGTTCTAACAGTCTTCAAACTCTTGGACAGACAACAAGGGGGAGGGGGGGGGGGGAGGGAGTTGTGCAACATGTATGCCATATCGAGGTCTCTTTGTTCTATAAGCTAAGGATGATGTTTTGGGGGTACAATGCCTTTAATGCCAGTTACTGTTACACCTGCTCACATTTTTCACTTGAAGATCCTTCCGAAACCATACTGCCTCATTAACGTAGGAATACTTGAGAGTTATTTTATAAAAAAACAAAACAACTATGCCAGTCCAGTATGATTCTAAGTAATTCCTCATTTATGTTGGACTTTTGTAGATGAGATTGCAATACCTGAAAGACAGGTTACAAGGAAAGAAATATATATGTCTAAAACATGACTTACCAATCCTTTGGCAAGACTGACTTCCTCTGCTAGCCGTCTGAGTTCCTCATAGACCGGTTTCAGAGCAGCTTCGTTGATCTGATTCTTGACGCTCGATAAGGATTCCGCACTTCCCTGTGAAGAAGTTGAACAGACAGAAATCCTTATACATTGTCATGTGACTTTAATTTTGCAATGTATACATTTTCATTGAACAACAATCTACATCAGGGGTTCCCTCACTGGGGTGCATGAACCCCCAGGGGTGCGTGAGTCCATCCCAGGGGTTCGTGAGACGTTTCTGAAAGTCAAAACTAGAGTACTCTTTGTTGAACTAAAATCTGATATATCATATAATTTAGTAATGTACAAAAGTCGTACCTATCGACAAACTCTTTTCGCATTCCATACGCATATGTTGCCATAGTAGTACCGTACCGTGCATGTGATAAATAACTGAATTATGAAACAGACACAGGCTGTTAAATGTATTATAGTGTAATAATGACTCACATCGTGTCTCGAAAAGTTGGGGGTTCGTGGACAACTCTGACATCCACAGTGGGTTCGTGGGGGGATAAAGTTAGGGAACCCCTAATACATGAATGCATTGTCTGAGAAGAACTCCAAGCTGCTGTCCATGCAGACCTACGCAAATCTCGGATTTGAATGGTATGGAATATGCCAGTCACTGGCAGGCTGGAGGTATCAATGGAAAGTTAGCACTGTAATCTGTTGCATAATGGTTGTGTGTACATGTCAGTAGCTCCTTGGTCAGTGCTACTTTAAAAGGGATATAACTTGGGATGATCAACATCCTTTCTTTATCTCCTTCACTAGATTTTTTTACAAGATTCACTCAAATTAATCACTTGATTCACTAGATTTGGGGTTATCATTTTAGAAGGAAAGCATCCGTTTTAATATTTAAGGTAGTAAGTAGTTTATATGGAAAACACATTTTAGGTCATAAAACCTGAATGATTGACATGTAAACATAGCTGTTGGATTGGGATGTTCTAACAAGATCTTTCATCTTATTTTAAGCACTTTGAAACGCTTTATTTTTAAGTGCTATATTAATGTAATTTTTTATTATGTGTACTTCTCATGAACAAGAAACCCTGAGCTTGGATAGGAAAATATAGAACTTGAAACTGACCTTATTAACACAAATGATACAGTGGTTTAATTATTAGATTTATTGCTGTCAAATGTTACTTTCATTCAAATATTATCATATTAATAATGCTCCGGCCCAGACAAATGATATGGGAAGCATAAAGGTCATATTCAGCATATAATATCATTCTATTGTGATATCATGGACTCTCAGAGATGACACTAATGATCATCACCAATGCAAGGTTCCAGTATCATTACAATTTATTACATAATTGTCTCAAAAATATTCAACTGCAGATCCTTATTTGCTAACGACATTGAAAAGCTGTCTAAATTACCACAATGAGACAACTTTAAATGTGTCTGTATCATTCAAGTGTATATAGTGAAAGTACATTTGTGTACATTGAGACAGTACGATGTGTGTACTGTAGTTATTGTATTAGTGTGTGTTGTATTGATCAGCTGATAAGTGCTCTGATTACATAATGAGAGAGTCTAAAACACATTTCATTGGTTCTTTAACTTTTACGTGGAATCTTTGGGCCACATTCCCTCGGACACATTTGAGTTTTATGAAAGTAATATTAACACTATATTGTATTTCAAATTTCTCTGTTATTAGAGCTACCTTTGGCACTGATTTACAATTGAAACCTACTACATTACTAATTAAAACTCATCCAAGTTGCCAGAATTAATACCAATACTGAAGAAAGTATAGGCCTACTGTAAACATGCTACATGGTGTAACTATACAGTATTATATACAGTAGAGTCACCTTGAATTTTTCTAAAATGGCCAATTGGGGATTCATACTAGATATATACAAAAACTAGCAGAAACTTTGTGACACTGTATCAGGTTTAAAATATGATCAATGTAATGCATAAATTACTCTGGCCATCGGTATAACTTTAATGATTCCCACAGTAAACTGCAATGATCTCCTTGAATGCATGGTCAGTTAGTTCTTTTACACCTGTTGACAAAGACTCAACACTATACAAGGATGAAGGTCAACATAACCATATCAGTTACTGGCCAGGCCTTCCTCGAAATCAAAACCAGCAACCTTTTACGATACGGTCTTGCAACAAACCTTGGAATCGGGATTACATACTGGCTAAAATTACCAGTGAATTTACATAGTCCAATACTGTATCTGATATATAGTAGACACACTGGCAACATGAATAAATGTAGGCACAGCCTTACATTTATTGCATCTACATATAGTGCTACAGTATCAGTGGCGGAGCATCCATACAGTCAGGGGGGCGGGGCGGATGCCCCCCCCTGACGGACTCAAATGTACTGCTGGCGCCCTTTTCAGCTCTTTACCACTTTTTACTTATTCGCGATTATTGACTTTTTTATTGCGCTCTCATCTACCTATTGACATTTGTCACATTTTGTTGGTGTAATTTGGCGATGACACCTATTTATTCTTCGTTTATCTGCAAATTAGCCAGGCTCGGAAAGGGTCATTTCCGGCTATCTAGGGAGTATCTTTACTCAAAAAGTTTATGTACGCTACGCGCCAACCTGTGGTGGCGCTCCGCTTAGATAGTGTCGAAAGCGCCCTTACAGACCATTCTCGCACCTCCTGACCAATACCCCTAGCTCCGCCACTGTACAGTATGACTGTATCTCGATCATAGTAGACACAACATGAATACTATAAATGTGAAACAGGCATTTTACCATGCATTATTGTATTGGATGTACTGTATATCTCGTAGCAAACACAACATCTCAGTATATAAAGACATGGGCTTGTTCACATTTGAGGACGCAACGAGGATCTGATCTACCAAGGGCAATCAAGATTGTTATATATGAGAACGCTTGCATACTCAGGATCATACGCCACAATCTTGATCCTCTTTTCAGGGAGGATCCCTGACCCCACATGGGTGATCAATATTATAATGTGAACGCCCCGGTTACTGGTGCGTCACATACATGCATAATGGTGGGTAACTCAATAGCCCTCATAGCTGAAGCCTGTGATACTGTGGGAGCATGTTATTCATGCATGCAGGCACTACTATCTTATCCTTTGTTGTTCTACGTAGTTTTCACCTGCTGCGATTTTGCTTGAGTTTTGTGCGTCTAGACACTACCAATTTCCTGCCTTTAATACACATTGCATGAAAGATTAATACATATCAGAACAGCAAATGTTTACAGAGTGGTAATATTTTAATTCTTACATTGCTAGCACGGCGATTCTATCTTCCTTTAAAATTTCGGGGAAGAAAAAGTTCCTTGTGAACAATCTACCGGTAGTCGTCGTGGAGGAAAGGGTACACCATACAATTACAACACAGTATATCACCATAGTATATAAATTTACTATTATGTGTATTAACTGGGCATACAGCTGCAGGAGTCCTCACACGGTTACTTGTAAACAATCATTATGACCTTTTCATGCTTGCGCAATGCTTCCCTGTTCGTTCTTTAACTACTGATCCGGCATGCTTTCTCCAATGGTGAACAAGTGAACTGTAGCATGGACACTTCGAATTCCGGACACCTAAGCCTTAAAACACCCCAAAACTATATCTATTGGTATAAATCACCTGAAAATATACTTGATATGGTGGGAGAAGTGTGTTATAGTACGATACACAGCCAAACTTTCTTTCCTGCAAACTGTTTTCACGTTGTATTCCACAAAGATTCTTGTGATTGTGGAACTGGTATTTCTTTGCTAGAGTATTGCGAATATTCGGACACACAGTCCCACAGTGTGGCGCTGGTGATGAAATTGGTGGCGCAGTTGCTCTTTCAGTAATTATAACAGACTTCATAGATCTCCGTCATTTTATTGACAAATATGTAAGTATTTACTTGCACACGGGTCATTTTGGAGTGCAAATAACTGTAGCTTCGTACTTTTTGGTGAAATTTGGCTCTTCCTGTAGGTTGTCATGGTGAAATCGTGCATTTCTTAGGGGTGTCCGAAATTCGCAGTGTTCCGAAATTCGCAATACTGACTATACTATGTCAAAACTATGAACAGCCTTGCATTGAAGGAACCAACTGAAACTTAAGACTTATGCTGTTATATGACATTATGTAATTAATCTGCATGGAATAACACTTTGCACTCAGACTAATTTTTGAAATGAGCATAACAGAAAATGTTTCAAATAAACTTCCCTTCACCTCTTATATGATATTAATAGGTGTCTGTAAATGCTACAGTTGCTTTACATATTCCCAGTCAAAGGTCTATCCTTTAAATATTAAGATAGGTGTGTAGATCAAAGGCTTTGATCTACAGACCTATCTTAATATTTATGCCATGATAATTAATGTAGTAAATAAAAAACAAAGAGAAAGAAAAAGAAAAAAGCTCCTAACTTTGTATATATAGCGAGGATTTCACAGAATTAATACTTTCACTAATGATGAACCAATAAATCGAAAAAGCCTAGAGGATTTTAAACGATGTAAATCGAGAAGATGCCAGAAGGCCGTAAGGGACATTCCCTAGCTCACTCGAACCTTGATACGCAAATTACAAACACTTATAAATGAACTTGAAGCATGGCCAGATCATTTCCTATCTAAATAAATGCCACGGTTCTCGAGGAGAAAATGCTGGGGTGAGATGCTCGTTTATACGTCTCCGAAGGAATAAAGCATTTCCCCGAGACTCTTATTGCCACGGATGAAAAACAGCCCGAGCGGAAAGGTGACCGCGAAGGTGTTTACAT
>JAIPMN010021126.1:0-15199 GCA_020650975.1 Apostichopus californicus | reverse complement strand
TATATACATATATATATATCAGTGTAACACAGAGTTTCGTGTAACTTTCACATCTGCATGCAATGAAGTTCCTTGATCACTTGAGTTACAACTGCTTCGATATTTCGTATGAGAAAGACTGAGAATCAAAACACTGAAGATAAACATGATTTTAATTTGTGCATAATTAAAGCAAGGCTATAACTGGGTTTGTTCTCTGGCAAAATCTGTCAGTATTCTTGAAGTTTATCTGAGACACATTAAGCAACATTCAATAAAGCAAACGGGGTTTCCGACCTAAGCGTGTCTCGTAGACCTATACGTGCAGACTAAATTTTGGGTTAGAAAAGTTTCCAAAAGTTAATCTAGTGTTCCAATAGGGTGCTCGGAGTTCGAGCCAGTTCAAGAAGGCTATACGTAGCCACGTTCTTACTACCTTGTGCTGGAATTTTTGGACAGTTTATTCTGCATAACTTGAACAATATATCATTGTCCTCGTGTATTTTTTACGCATTACCCAAGTCTAACCCTTTTGGATTTTCTCGTTGCGAACAAATCAAATTCATCTTCAGACTCGTGTTTTACTGACCGGCATAAATACGGGTAAATTAACTTTGTGATAGGTATAATATGGGCCAATGGAATCTTCGCGTTACGGTGGCAAGAAGGAGGGGTATACAAGAGAGGAGAAGGGGATATTGTTCGGGACATAGGATTCCTACTCCACCCCCACCCCTCCATTTAATTGCTATAAAAATTAAATTTTAGAGCAATTTCTTACATGTATTTTTGTGCCTTCAAATCGCTACGAGAGAAAAAAAAGTATTTGGCAAATGGTAACGCTTTTTGATTGCCTCCCCTCATGGCATTTCCCCCTCTCCCTGCAATGCCAACCAACAAAAATGTCCCCCTCCCCTCTCCCATCAGAAATACCCTCCTATGTACACGTCTGCTTTCCCCAATCATTCGCAAATTGGATAATATCTTTGTAATTATTCAAACGTCTTGCCTGATCACTTTTCAAACCCCAAACCCAAACTGTCAAACTCAATAACAATTCATTATTTCATGGTGAATCTTGCACAAAAGGATCCAGTCACAAAATCGAATAGGGTTACCAACCCACACCAAACCCCAGCCATACAGTTGTACGTACACTGAGACACATATAAACATGACATGCACATTATGTCAGGCATACATGGTTGAAGTCGCCTTGACAAATGTCGCTACACGGAATATGAAAAGCAGATTTAAATGATGACTATAGCCAGAATTATAATCTTGGGTATGTCATGACAAGCTCAACAAATATGGAATATTCTTTTCAAGATGTTCACAATTAAAATATGCTAAAATATCTGGAATACTCCTTTAAGGCTTAATCGATGGTGACGTATGCTACTCAGTACCAACTTAATTTTATCAATGTTGATAAATTTTCTTATACGTTAAGACCCGAACAAACATGTTTTGTTATACTGCATACAAATGATATAACATACAAATTTAACGTCAAATACCATTTGTGTTTGACACATATGTTAGGCATTGTAAACATGTTATTTATAACCATAAACTAGTTAAAGTTATAACGTTTTCTATCGAGGAACTGACCCATATTGATCTGTGTCCTATAGACTAAGCAGTTCAGTAACTTTGATTGTCAATCATCTGCATGTTTAAACGAGCATGCCTCAAACATATATAGTAGTAATAGAAGTTGTATAAATACAACTTAGACCCTTAGGAGGTATAGGCTGTAGATATAGCATATATGTGAACGTTAAGATTTCAACAAGGGAAGCTGCCAGCTGTATTAATTAAAGCAACTTCACAGAGAGAGACTATTAAAACGGGATTAAACAAATATTAAATGAAAAACATGAAAAACAATGAATGCAGGTCATGTTAAATATCTATATCAGTTTTGAAAATAGTCACCTTGAAAATATCTGGAAGACTTCTTTAAGACTTTGTTTCGATGGTGATGATGACATGATTTGAATATTAATTCATTGTTATTTAAATCCCAGTTATCATTGTTATTGTTTTAGGAGAGCACGGAGCTATTGACGTTGATAGACCAGACACTTTCTTTGATTAGCCTCACATGTAGAACTAACGGTTTTGGTTTCTCCAAAGATAAATGTGGTATTGTGTTCAGATTGTGAAGCCTGAACTGTTTTGTTTTTTAACTCCTGTAACAAACGTCCAAAAAAAAAAAAAAAAAAATTAATATAGCGAAATATTCAGGTATGCAAATTTCGAAATGTTGAAATGTCTCTCTACGTGACTCTATTCGAAACTTCCTCAGCAATCTTCACTTTAGAAATCTAGAATATTGTACCGTTGCGTAATCAATTAATTATTGCCATCTTTTTTTTTAGATAAAAAACTTCTTTAGCCTCTGAAGAAGATCCTGCTAGGATCGAAACGTCAGGCCCTCTTACTTTGACACAATTTTTTAGTAATATTCGGTATAGGTCTGGCAAAATAGCTGTAGGCTGTAGCTTTGAGAGCCAATATTGGCAGGTTGCCGAAGAACCACCCGGGCTATATATCACCCATGCACCTGCTCTTCGAACCAGCGAAATATATTGGCACTCAGTTAGAATCCATGCCAATCCATGGCGTCTTGTCGATGTAAAATTCTATAAGAAAGATAATCGCCAATGAAATCTCGACGCCGACTCGTTATCACACCAATCACGTTTCTAAAAAATTACATTCAATAAACGAGACCTAACAGGAGAATGAGAAACAAACCTAAGTTACCCCCGTGTATGTAAATTTGGAAACATTGTCTTTCATTTATTATGTATACAGTGCTCGACTAAACCTGCGACAGATCATTACACCCACCAAGCCACTCTACCTCCACCCACCCCACCCGTCCCGATTATCGATTCCCTGATTGAGGCTGTATTTTTCTCCTTCTTTGCTGTGACTCTATCTTGATCATGGGTCTTGTGCAATTGAGAAAAGATAATTATTGTGATAAACCCCTTCTCTCCCCAAAATCATCCCCTGCCTATGTACCTAACCGATTAGACCAATTCCTTGCCAACTTCGCATTGACCACAAGTCTCATTTTCAAGTGCAAAAGAATTGAGGAGAAGCAAAGAGCGAAAAAGAAGAAAACAAAAGAAAACTGAAGAGCTGGAAATGGTAAGGGAAGGGTGGAGGGGGGGGGGGGTGAAAGGCTGTGTGAATGGGGGCGGTTGAAAGGTTCAGCACAAATAATCAGGTATATGTCGTACTAAGATAAACGAAAGTCGTTACTAATTTGTTACTAATTAATATTAGTTATGTTACTAATTATTTTATTAATAATTACTTCAAAAATAATATTGATATTATTTGCACGCTCGCGTAGATGGTCCCTGCTATCACTGATCAAGACAGTGCTTGGGAGATGTCAGTAACCTCAAATTATCGAGGGCGCTAGTGCGGAAGGCTTTAGGAGGGAGTTCTCTGAAGATGGGAAGAAGCTGTGCTGTTTAAAGGGATGGTCAGAGGAAACATATCGTAGAACTATATCGTATGGGTTCAAGAAGACATTACTCATTTCTGAAAAGGTGACAAGACTTAAGTCTCTTAACCGTTTAAATTTTCTTGTTATAAAGAAGTAACATAACTGCTTGGCGTTTTATCACTGAACGGGCGCTGTATCGGTGGCGCTATTTACAAATAGAGAGCAAGTAGGCATACTGATGGCAAAGGTCGACTAAGCCATTGGTGTATTTGTGTGGTAGCCACTGCACTTTAAATGAACCGCAGGTGAATGGTGCTTCTGTGAAGGGAATTGGGTTGAGAGAGGGTAAATTTGTGTGGTTTTTTCGAGCCCATGCTCTATCTTTGCTGACTTACCTTAAAGATGCTTTGTTAGGGATGTGGTGTAGTATTGAACTGGTTAGACTATAGTAGCATGTTCTTTAGCCATAACATCAATGAGTAGCAACCTCTATTTTACTGACTGATTATAGAAGAGGGAGAAATGGTCACCCATGCCCCCCCCTCCCCTTACAGATGCACACGCCACTGAAAATTAGAACGGTGAACTTAGAAACAAATCAATTTTGAACAGAAGTGGGAAAAAATGACAAGGGCATAAATGTGTGTCCTTTCCATTGTTCACCCAATTAGTATTGTACTTCATTGTTATCATTGATAAATTTACAGTCTGTACATAGTTTACAAAAAATTGTATACCACTGACAAAAAAGTAGCTACATATGTACAGTATAGACAGTAAGAACTTTATAACATGAAAAAAAAAAAACATTTCACAAAAAAAGAAATGATATAAATACATGGTATTATGAACATGATATAGAAAGAAAAAAATATGAGAAAAAAAAAATTTCTATTTTCTCTAAAGTCTTGAAATATATTTAAAAAGAAATATGTGAATGCTGGTCATGCTGTGATACCTACATGGGCAGTGACAACATAAAATTAGGAGAAAGGATATGTGGGGTGGGGAAGAGAGAGGGGGAGGGGGGTTGGGATAGTGGCAAAAATTGTTTCCTTTTGCCATTTGGATTCACTGATTTTCATTTCAAGGAAAACTTCAATTGAGTCTTTCTGATAAATTGGTTGCCCCCTCCCTTCACCCTCCTCTCAAATATTTCCCTACTAGTTTAGGGCCAGTCAAGTGAGTCTTACATAATTGGCAAGGAACACTCTACAGGGATATATTCAAAGGGGAAGGGAAGGGGAAAAAATTGTTCCTCTACCTTATGTCTGACAATTTGTATTCCCAAACCCACCGACCACGGGAAGCAAGTTACAAAGGGGACATTTCATGTAAAATGGAAACCCAGCAAAAGTTAAATACACTATTAAGGACTACAGGAATAAATGGATTCTAACATTTGTAATAACAGAATTCACTTCATTTGACAGTGTTTCCTGTATGGCTTGTACTACTATGCACTAAAATGAATTCAAACTCTGACAAAGTAATAGCTGTGGGTTCTGAGAGATCAGGGAAAAAAGATGCCAAACTTTGCTCTTTTTAATGTCAGTCAAAATGCGTAGAAGTCCCAAAGGCCAATGTAACAGCACCAAAGATAAGTAAGTTTAAATTTAACTGCTGCTCCGGATCTTGGTTTGCTTAATATTATTAATGGAAGCCACTCAACACTGATTACAATACCCTGTTATAATTACACCAAATATGATTTCCCAACTGTCTCCCAAAATCCTCCATTTGTACTAATGAAACTTCACTGCCCCATAACGGAAGTAAAAATATTTGAAATTCTGAGCACAAATTAAAAGAAATATTTGAAAATAATTGTTACTGTCATTACTGTTTGCATTACCATAGTCAAGTGTTCGCAATAAGACGCACAATTGCGGGATTCCCCGCAATTTACCTGGAGGGTCCCCCCAAAATAATTTCTCTTGGGGGAAATCACCTGCAACAATTACTGGTACTTCCCGCAAATTGCACCATTACTGTAGTCACAAAACTTGCCATAGCCGGATCTTATAAAGGTTTGCTTTTGTATTTTGTTTTGAATTTTAGGAGTGATGTGATTGGTCAAATCTTTCCAAAAAGAAAACACTGGCTTCGATGTACACATATCACATATCTAACTACTAAACATCATGAAATCTCCCCCCCCCCTCCAAAAAAATGAAAATCCCCAAAAATAAATTGACTGGGATAATTCCCCTTCCCTTTTTTAAGCACTACCACTAGTACTATATAAGGACAGTTGTAGAATAGAAGCAATTCCAGTATTTATATTAGTACAATGCTAGTCCAGTATTAGTATAGTAAAGTAAAGCAGCTGTGCAGTACAATAACAGTATCAGCATAGGGCATTACAGCAGCATAACAGTATCAGCATAAGGCATTACAAAAGCATAACAGTATCACAATAGGGTATACAGCAGCATAACAGTACCAGTACATTACAGTAGCATAACAGTATCAGTACTGGCCATTACAGCAGCATTACAATATCGGTATCGGGCATTATAGTTAGCATAACAGTATCAGTATCGGGCATTACAGTAGCATAACAGTATCATTATAGGGCAATACAGTATCATTATCGGGCATTACAGTTAGCATAACAGTACCAGTATTGGGCATAACAGTACCAGTACACTACAGTATTGTAACAGTACCAGTACATTACAGTAGCATAACAGTATCAGTACCGGCCATTACAGCAGCATAACAATATCAGTATTGGGCATTATAGTTAGCATAACAGTATCAGTATCGGGCATTACAGTAGCATAACAGTATCATTATAGGGCAATACAGTATCATTATCGGGCATAACAGTAGCATAACAGTACCAGTTTAGGGCATTACAGTATCATAACAGTATCATATAGGGGCATGACAGTAGCTATACAATGTCAGTACATCACCAGTACAGCACAATATGTGTATCTTTCTCCTTGGTCTTTACCTCACTTAAACAAACTGAATCAATATCAAGTGAATTTGTGAGAATGACTTAGACATCACAAACCAGTCAGTACAAAGTGCACTACTAAACTTCTTGTTTGCTACAAACTAATGATAGAAGCTATTGAGGCCCATCCTTCACCCAACCAGTACAAACAGAATCGCTCCAAAGTCAACACAAAAGGGAGCTTAAAATAGAAACTCAGTAATGAATATTCACGTTAACATGATAAGTAAACAACTCCCTTCCTCAGTCCCAATTACATATAACAGTTGGTTATTGTGGATTTGCTTGATTACATGGTACTCCTAATGATAAGGTACTCCTAAATGAAATGTACCATGTAATCTCATTAGAATGAAAACACTTTTCAAAAACGACTTTTCCCAGTACCAAACCATTTGTTACTCTAAAACAACTTTTAACAGCAGCAGTAATAATATTTAAGTGGGAACTTCTCAAATGCAGAATATATAGAATCAGTAACATATTTCAATAAATGGTCGCTATTTCAAGATATATAAGTGAGGATCTGTTCTATGATTTGAATTCAAATAAAAAAAAAGCTCCTGAACAACAACCAATAGTGCTGCAAGGTACAGAGGCTGACAATATAATCTCCAATGCCATTTTCCTCCTAACCTTTTGTCATTTTTAATCATCTCTTAAAATAATTTTTTAAAGTTTTTAATCATTCTGACATGTGACAATCTTACTTCAATGTCATTGGTTGAATTCCCATACCATAGATTCCCCTGATTAAAACAATGTATTTCCAGCAATACTATAGTTTTCCCTTTATACCCCCCTACAAGTAAAACTTCAATTTGGTCCCTTTGTTGAGATAATAAAATCCACTTAAACACTGCACAGGGGAGGGCCCTTGCACCCTCTCCTGCCCCTACACCCTCTCATTCCCCTACACCCTCTCCCCTTGCACCCTCTCCTCCCCCTCTCCCCCCTTGCAACCTCTCCTCCCCCTACACCCTCTCATTCCCTTTCCCATCTCTCTTCCCATGAATGTAATTCTATATGACTTTGCTAGATCATAGATAAATCTGTATGGTCACAGTCCTATAGTCTGTTGGTCCTCTGGTTCTATATACTGGTTGATTCTATGCAGCTGTTCAGTGCAAACCAAATTTGAACATCTTATGATATTTTACCAGTGACTTTGACCTGTTGGACTTCCTGCTAAATTAAGCCAATAAAGCACATCCCATGTTTGGTGATGGATGGTTGTTCCTGTAAGATAACAAAGAATAACATATTTATTCAAAACTGCTTTTAATCTCTAATTTTTGTAATTTTGTAAGTTTTAGAAAATTAATAAGTTTCAAAAGTAGAAAGATTAAAAGTTTAATTGGTTTGTAGTTTTGTAATAGCATCTATGAACATTGTGTCGATGGATATTGTTGCGCCTTATAAAATATAGTTTAATGATTTATTATAATTATTCATAACAGAATTAATAAAATTAAACTAGAATCATTCTAGAATTTTGAATGAAACAAACTTTTGTCAACTTGTAAGTTTCAGGTTATTTTTTGGCACCTTTTTGTAAGACATAAACACAGCCATGAGGACTGGTGTGCTTCATTTCAGATATTTCATACATTTCAATTCTTATCTTTTTATTGTCAAATTGTCTCTCCATTTTTCTATCATATTTTGTTTAAAACTAGTTAAAAAGAAAAGAATTGTCATTACCTTATTGGAAATTTAAAATAAAAAAACCCAAGGATTTTTACAAAAGGGAAGGTTGAATAAATCTTGTGCTACCACTCACCTGTTTGTGTTTCTTCCAGAATGAACCTGGGTCAGGAATTCAGTTCTTGTGGCGAAAACAGGGCAACCATTTCAGAGGCGATATATTTGAGACTCCTTTCTCCCGAAGGACCAGTGACATGGAGGTAGTTAAAATGTATCCTGAACGTTGCATCAGAGGCTCCATCCATCACATCTTTCTGCTTTTTTGTCTTTCTACCCCAGAATATGTTACACAAATTTTCCTTCCTTACCCGAATTTAAAAATTGTCTAGTTCTTCACACAATTGATGCAAATGATAAGAAGGAAATATAGAGGGTGGGGCTAAAGGTTCCAGGATTCATCCCCCATTTAGAATGAATGACTCGACATCCAGCATGACCAACTTTCACTTCTGTTCTATGTTAAAAAAATAACCTCTCAGTCAAGAAAAAACAAAAAGATCCATAAAATTCAAAAAGTTTGATTTCAGACAACTTGCATTTGCAAAAAAATAATAAAAAAATTGTTTGTGTTGTTTTTGTTTTTTAAAAGACTTTGGATTGAATGAGAATGACCGTTTTGTGCAAAAAAAAGAAAAAAAAGAAAAAGAAAAAAAGGCCATCCATGCGAGACGTGACAGTATTAAAAATCTTGAGGCACGGTGTAGCTACGAGAAAGGCTGACGAGACAAATCTGTCTGAGGATGTGACATATAACTACTGCTTGCACCGTTGGAGTTGTTTGCACTGTTGGAACGCAGGTGTTGAGGAGGAATCGATCCCTCTGTCCACTGGATTGGAAAGGAAATAACAACAACACATACATAGGAATTTAAAGGATGATCAATTATTACCCCTTCCCTTGTCTAACTTACCAATCCTTAATGCCTGACAGTAGCAAAATTAATTAGAATCTGTATGAATTTTCGTTTGAAATGCTTTTATAAATTTTGTTAGCACGTTAAGATTCGCAAGCAAGTCATGAAAAATCTCAAAAGTCACACAAAGATTACCCCCAATACCTTCAAAAAAAAAAAAATGATTGACACAAACGGCCAGATATACGACCAATAACAGCTTGACAATAACATCTATGACCAATTAGATCTGATGGATGTTTATCATGACTTATCTGTGGCTGTGAAGAATTTGGTTCCAGTATGTGAGAACAACTTTCTATTTCCGGCATTCTCACCATACTCAGTATCACATTTGAGATATCTCATTGTTTTGAGATAGACAGTTTCCTCATTTACTGTCTCGTCATTTACTCATCATACTCAACAAAATTTTTTAGTAATAATGAAACGCCATAAGTACAAATGTAATTCACCTTGGTATGAATACAAGAACTAAATCTTATACTAGAATCTATACTATATTCCCAAGTATAAGTACAATTAGAGTATATGGACTCGTTACCGATAGTCAGTATTAGTGCATATGGACTCTTTACCGATAGTCAGTATAAGTGCACGTGGACTCGTTACCGATAGTCGGTTTAGTGCACATGGACTCTTTACCGATAGTCAGTATAAGTGCACGTGGACTCGTTACCGATAGTCGGTTTAGTGCACATGGACTCTTTACCGATAGTCAGTATAAGTGCATGTGGACTTGTTACCCACAGTCCGTATTAAAGCATATGGATCTGTAACCGATAGTCGGTATTAGAGAATATGGACTCGTTACCGATAGTCGGTACTAGAGTATATGGACTCGTCTTTGATAGTCGGTATTAGTGCATATGGACTCATCTACAATAGTCGGTATTAGAGTATATGGACTTGTTACAGATAGTTGGTATTAGAGCATCGCTTTCTTTTGTGACGTACCTGTATCAGGTTATGCTGAGGCAGTTGCGATGACTGAAAGTGATCTTTGAGGAGTTGCTGAGAGAAAGTGGAGTGGAGGTGGTAGCCTTCGTTTTCTTTTGTAGGGTCTCCCGCCATGTGGTACAGATCTGAAATATAATGACCATCATCACATTGAAATGAATAGAAGGGTCTACAGAGTTGTAGTGTAATTTAAAAAGAAAAAAAAGAATAGACTTCTTTCTTTGAAGAAGTGACTAATATTAAACGATCACTAAACAAAGACTACAACTGTTAAACCTTAAAACAGTTGAATCCAGTGTCGAACAGATACAAAGCCTGTACCCTAGTGGGTCTGACAACCACCCTATTCGTACTATAACTGGGATATGGTAATGATAAAAAACTTGTACGCAGACTGAATTATAAATTACCCCCCCATGATTGCTGACCTCAAGAGAAGGTATTATTTAGGGAGCTCTTAATACCAGTGTTCATAATCATATTTAACTCACACCACAACAGCCATATTGATCTATTGATTGGTTAAAGCTGTACATAGACCGCTCAAGAATGAATCAATGCTTAACCCTAGAGCTACATGCAGACTGCACTAAAGTTACCCCTTATACCCCAGAGCTCTACACAAACACAATCCTCAGAGCTCTACACATACACATGGGGTTTAGCTTACCATTATAACTTATGAACTCTAACCACATACCGATAATTTTTGACCTTATAAACATTACCTCCACATCCCCTCCGTCCCCCACCCCACAAAAAAATAACCCCTACTTTCTCCTTAGAAGTATTGACAACCCCTAGCTCTACACAAATCCCAGAGCTGCACACAGACATGGGTGTAGCTTACCACTAATACTTATTATCGGTAACCACAATACCGATCATTTACAAATGAGCAAACACTACCCCCAGAAACTTACCCCTAAGAAGTGCTGATCCCCAGAGCTGTACGTGCATGTCCGGGATCTTTTTGGCTAGCTGCATTGCTGGCATAACCATGTTCATACTTTCCTGTAGAATAGATGATAGAAGGAAGAATAACACATTACAACAACTGCCAATGAAAGACAGGAACCAATGTATATTATTTCCTGTTGTTGTTGTTAAAAGGATATACTTAAGTGGCCTTTTCTAAGAAGGTTCTACGTCTTGGTTGCAGGATGGGTCGGAATAATAAGTTTTACCAAGATCGGGAAACTGTGCTATTTGGCTTGGAAGTACAGAACGAGTCACTTTCACAAGATTATAACCAAAGAATATGGAAGTGTGATTGGAATGATTGTATGATATCATTTCACCAATGGAAATTGTTCCTTTCACAAAATTCACATATCTAGCAGTTATTGTGTTTCAATATGAATTTTAATAGCTACCAACATACATCAAAGAGCCAAAGTCAATTATGTAAAGAGTTGAGTCCTAGTCAAACAACTAAAAGGGTATTCAGAGTTCAATATGGCAGGGAGGAGGGAAGGGGGGGGGGGAAGGGTTAACACATATTCAATCCTGAAAGAAAAACAAACTTCATCAGAAACAAAATAAACTGATACCATCATTACAAAAATAAATGGAAATTGAAGACGTCAGACCGGCTTAAGGAGGCCAGTTTCAAATTTGAGACTTACCCCGCTGTTCCCTAATGACAAAAATATGTGACCTAATAAAACCAAGGAACAAGCTGTCAATCTGTTAAGATCCTCGTCATTGGACATCTTTAGGGTTTCTCTCAGGTACCGCCTTTCAAGGGCAAGAAGAAAAGAGGGAAATATCGTTAACACACAAGTTTGAGATATCAGGCTGATAAATCAAGAAAAAGATCCCCACCCCACCCCAAAATAAATGAACAAAGATGTATTCTTTGTTAAAGTAGCCGGTTTAAATTAATTGCTAAAAGAGGAAATAACCCGCTTCCACTGCACATCAGTGTCACATAAGTAATTAGTAAATAATATTTCAGTGCAAATTCTATAAATCCCCAATTCCTAAACTATGGGTGGTCATTCAAAACTGGATCACCAAGCTTTTCTTGAGAGTAGCAAGCAGGGTATCTGGGGATCACTTATCGCTCAAATGAAATTGTTTCCAATGGAATCTGATAGAAGACTTCTTTACTGACATGAGGTGATTTGATTCCCAAAGTTTTGATAAATGCGTGTGTGTGTGCTGATATTTCCTGACTTTCAGCCAATGTGCAGATAAATCATAAACCACCAAGGGAGCATATATTAGGTGTTTTATTGTTGCCGTAGAATTGATGGGTTGTGACTAGCCTACTGAAATCACAAATTCTGCACCTTATCTTATCATGCTATTTTCAAACACAACAACAATACCTAACCTGTGTGTACGACACTCAACCTAGCCTACTGCATATCTTTCTGATTCAACACACTCACTCAAAATTTTCAAAACTAAGTACAAATTGTTTCAACTGTACCTAGTGGTTTCAAAGGTGCTCCCTTTTTTTGAGGAAAAACGGCTTAGAAGAGCAGAAAAACCCCCTAAAAGTAGACTCTTACTTTGCTTCATTGTACTTGGCTTGGAAGAATGTTCTGAGACCCAGCACAAAGAACCCTGCAGCTTTGAGACTATGAGATGTTATGGTAGTTGTCTCTGGATTGATTTTTTCTAACAGGGTCAGAAGCTGGACAAAAAAAAAAAAAATTAATTAATGATAATGACACAATTAATGGAAATGAAATTGGATGCAAAACATCAACATATCAGACACAGGTATATATAAATAACAGATCATTGTGGTATGGTACATGTCAGCACAGTACAGATATATGACTTTTTTCAAAAGGATTTATATTGTCCTAACAATGATAAGCTCACAGGTGGAACTCTTTACTTTGTGTTTGGCTAAAATGGTGAAGCTAACTGTTTCAAGTGGCTGTCAGTAGCTTATAAACTTTAATATGAAGTTATTGAGGCATTAACTTTAAAGAAGGGACAATATACCATTTGAAATTGTCCAAAACAAATTGTGAAGAATGTGACCAGCGACGACTCAGTCTCCAAACTGAAAAGAAGTTTTTTTCGTGTAGATATGACTTAAAAACAAAGCTGTTCTTGCATACTGTTTTAGTGTATGACCCCATCAATCTCAAATGCCAGTTTTCACTTGGTTATGAAATCCTGATTTTTGTCTTTGAAGGTGAGAGTTGCTTACCTCTTGACTTCTGTTTCCCGACCTGAGGTAGACAATAGCGAGGTTTAGTGCTATGAACTGATACAGTTCTTCTTGTTGGGTATACTGTAGATATCAAACAAAAAAACAATCTCAACATATAGTCTATAAATCCAGCAAATTTTTTCTTCCCCTTTTAATTTTTTTCTCCATAGACTTAAATCTTCTTGTAAGCATATAGCAATATGGAGGCAAAGAGACTGCCTAACATGAAGATCAAAAGTGCAGAGAATTACTACAACCAAACCATGATGCTTTCTTTAACTGGTCGTTGAGGATGAAATATTTCGATTGTAAGTGCTGTTAAGGCAACTTCTATACGTTAATGTTTCAAAAACCAGTACAATTTCAATAAGTGAACCTGTTTTTCCAAAGTAATACGCTAATTATCTCGACAACTCGCATTACATATTCCAAAATTATCTGATCAAGAAGTTGGCACAAGTTGCCAATGCTTATACCACTCTATACTGTCCTCTCATATCATGCTTCAAAGCACTCATACTGACAGTATGAACAGTTCCTAACCTTTATCAGATAGAAAGATGATACTCATACTGTCAGTACCAGTGCTTCAAAGCAGGACTTGAAAGTACAGTATAGAGAAATTGTCCCAAGTGGGTGAACTGGTGTCCTGATACATTTTTTTTTCTTAATTGGTCCTGATACTTTTTTTTTTACTGGTCCCAATACTTACAACTATTCATTTATTATTGATTTACCTGTCTCATCACAATTATAGCACTCTCACATATATGGGCAGATGGTACAACAATAGTTTTCAGGACACAGGTAAGTGAGGAGCAAGATATTTTTATATGTACTTCATCTAACATCTTCCATTAGGCAAACACAATTTCAGAGTGTCAACATTTCCTTAAAGGGTGTGAAGACTCGCGCAAAAAGAAACGTCTAATGCCGGTAATTTGACCTAGTTTCGAATGAGGTGTAACAGAAGTGTTAGACACCACCATCGATCTCAGAACATACACACACACAGCTTGCTACCGTCAGTATTTAGACACTAATGTATAGTCAGTACATACAGCTGCGGTCAATACCCACAGCACAGTATACAAACGATACAGCGATGGACATCTCAGGTCCAGCTTAAGATAACAAGGTATCACGTTTCGCGTAACGCGGTTTGGGGCGAGTCTTCAATGCCTTTAATCCTTTAATCACCTTTTAAGACCTGGCCAAATAAATTCATACAAAATGGCCTATGAAGCCATTGAGCTTTCTTTCACCTGCAGAAATCATCATCTTAATCTTAAGTTTGCAAGTGCTTACCACAAGGGCTGTATTGAACTGGGTCTCTGCACTCTCCATACAGTTCATTGACATAGAGTAAAGGCCCAGTAACGTATGAAGCTGCGCTCTATGGAGTTTAAATAACCTGGGATTCTGTGAACACACCTGGCAAGCCTGTGCGATCTATCAAAACAAAAGCAGAAGAAACAGGAGAATTAGACAAAGTACCAAAATGTTGTCAGTTCCACCAAAATGGACATCTGAACAAAGTTTTGACAAAGTGGGAGGGGATGAGGAGGGAGGATGGGTAAGTAGGGATTGAGAGGGGGAGAGCTGTAGAGGGAGGGAGGGAGGGAGTCAGGAAGGAAAGGGGTGAAAGCCTCACTTACATAGCAACGTAAAACAAATATGTGTAAACAAGATATGCGTTTCATAGAACAGATCTTAAGAAGGCACCTTAACAGATGGGTCTGTACAGTGCAACTGTGTGGTAATAATGGCCCAGGATGAAAAGTTGTCAAAGCTAATGTAGAGATGTTCAGACCATTCAAAGATAAGAAACAGAGATTGGAAAAGTACCGCCCAATTGGCCATAGAAAATCTTCTTTATCTCAATTTACTTTTCTTTATTTAATCTGCTGCACTACTAATGAGAGAAAATCCTGCATCTCAAAATATTATTATATAATATAATATAATATAATATAATATAATATAATATAATATAATATAATATAATA
>JAIPMN010021122.1:3148-16781 GCA_020650975.1 Apostichopus californicus | reverse complement strand
TCCAGAGAAAAAGAACTTTGTATGAAGACGCTGAAAAATTTTTAAGAGAAGAGAGAGTCCCACTTACTGTTACAATATCTCTATACATGTAATGTATTGAGATAAAAAACGAATAGAAAATTAAAATAAAAGCAATGCCAAAACAAGTTTTCACATTACTTATAATCATATGCAGTAAAATCAAATATTTTTTTTGAACTTTTTAATTTTAATATTTTTTAATATTTATAAATGAAACAAAGACTTGTCGTCAAGCAACTGCACTGCATTAATATACTATGACAGTAACCAACACGGTATACAATTCTACTCAAGTTGATGCAAAATATCTTATGAAAAATATTATGAAGTCAATTGTTCAACTGGAGGACTTTCAGATGAGACTTAACACTTAACCCACCAGCCTGTACATCAATATCACATGCAGTTTTACTTTGGTCCATTCATACCTTTGATATAAAAATTTTTAATATTCAATTGTCAAAAAGTTTATCACCTACTTACCTGCTAACTGTTACATGTATTTATCAGAAAATAGTAACACAAGTGTTCAACGTGACATTTGTTATCAGATCGAAAAGCTGTTTGTCATGAAATATGTGAATATTCATGGATGTTTCATATCAATACCATATTAATATTAATATTAATCTCTTACCCGCAGAGCAATAGTTACCGCCCCATCCGAGAGGACAGAGGCAGATAGGATCACCAGATGAATCTAGGACGCACTCTCCAGTATTACAATTCACCCCATCACAGGGTGTCTGCTCACACCTAACCCCGGTGTATGGGCTTTCGCAAAGGCAAGTAAACATGTTCACCTGTTATAACAAGAAACATAAGATTTTTAAAGAAGGGAACATCTAACACAGTAAAATTAATATTTAACATTTTGTGGATTGTAAATTTATTGAACATCATCCAGTGTAAATAATTTGGTCCCCGCAGGTTGCTACACAATATGTTTATATGCATGTCACTTTTTAGGATCAGGCTAGCATACAACAGTTCCATTTAATACAACACTATTAGAGAGCTAAAATTTTAAAAATCTGCAGTCTACTGAACAAAAATCATTGTAGGTCAAATATCTTGTAGTTTAATGGGCTGTGTTCCGTCCAACATCTGTTTCCATTTTCATTGGCGTTTGAAAAAGATCCTGCTAGGATTGAAACATCAATAAATCACTGCAGTTTGAATTCCAATCACCCTGCTGAAACACTAAGACATGACCTCTCCATACCCAACCCCCTGCACCACACCCAACCTCTTGCCCCACACCCAACCCCCTGCCCCACACCCAACCCCTGCCCATTCTGTAGTTGCACCAAAAGATCGCTTTTTAGCAAACTAGCTAGTCTTGAGTCTATCATACTCCATATCTGACATCCACTGTTAGAATGTAACACATTGTTCTTGACCTACCTGATCAACGCAAGTAGCACCATTCTGACAGGGGCCACCAGCACATTCGTTTATGTTGATGCTGCAAGCTCGCCCGGCAAAGCCGTCCAGACACTGACAGACGAAACTACTCTCCAGATCATTCATGCAAGTGCCGTTATTTGTACAAGGGGAACCTGACAACCAAAAAAAGAAATCCTTTTAAGGTATTGAAGACTCGCTCCAAAACAGCGTACCGCCATCTTTAAAAGTTAACTTTCCGTTGCTTGCAAGTGAGGGTTTTCTCTTGTGTCTACAAAATGTAGACAGTAATGAAACGTGATACCTTGTTATCTTTAGCTGGACCTGAGATGTCCATCGCTGTATCGTTTGTACACTGTGCCGTGGGTATTGACCGCAGCTGTATGTACTGACTGTACACTAGTGTCTAATTACCGATGGTAGCAAGCTGTGTGTGTGTATTTTCTGGGATCGATGGTGGTGTCTAACACTTCTGTTACACCTCATTCAAAACAAGGTCAGATTACAGGCATTATTGGCAATGGCGTTAGACGTTTCTTTTTGCGCGAGTCTTCACACAATTTAATCCATAAACAGTTTTTCCTATATTGACACATTTTAAGAAGGAATACATTTCTTATCATCAGCACGACCAGGCTAATGAAACTTTAATCAGGTATAAAGTTGAAATGAGAGAATTCAAAAAACAAATATTGACTTCAAGACAATTTTATTGATTAGTTTAATTAGATACTTCAGTGGATAAACAAAACAGAAATAAGAATCACTTGAGTTTTGAATCTCAAAATAGTTGCTTATGATTAGAGCAAGGTTTTAGCAGTAGAAACCTGACAGAAAAATTCTATAAGTAGAGTGGCCATCCAGAGGTCAAAAGGTCAACAATGATCACCTAGGAAATATGGTGTAGTCTGCATGACCTCTGCTGTATATTTGACTTACTTTGACAGAAATTACAAGTGAATGTTCCCAGTGAATTAATACAAGGTACACCCACTGGACATGGCAGCTGGGCACACAGGTCCTCAACCTCACATCTAGACCCTTCGTAGCCCTCTCCGCAATCACAAGTAAAACTAGTTCCAAATGCTGCGTTCGCAACATTTCCACAAGCAGCTGAGTTGAGGCATGGATTAGGTTCACAATAGTCTTGTAGCTCACATCGGTTGCCAAGGTATCCTGATGGGCACAGACAACTGTAAGACAAGATTAGAAGAATGAGACAAAAGATATAGTTTGGTTACAACAAAGAGGTGAATATTTACACTAAGATACCAAACTTCAAGCCTACCTGCGACTCACTCTCAGAATCTAACAGATCATAGGAACAGTAATCACGAGAAGCTGTTGACACCAGCACCGCCCTCAAATATGTGAGAAAGTCAAATAATGGCCACTTATGCTCAACTATCAATATTGTTTCTGCTTCCTCTCTTAAATACATTTCCCATACTGAGACATTTAATTTCTACTTGAACCATGCTGAATGTCTGAGGATAAAACTTTTTAATACAACACTATTAAAACTATAAGCAAATCCAAGACATACATGTCAAACTAATGACCTTTAAGCTGACACAAGTATTAAGTATCATACATAAGTATTAGGTATTAAACACAAAGTATTAAGTATCATACACAAGTATTAAGGATCATACACAAGTATTAAGTATTATACACAAGTATTAAGTATCATACACAAGTATTAAGTATCATACACAAGTATTAAGTATCATACACAAGTATTAAGTATCATACACAAGTATTAAGTATCATACACAAGTATTAAGGATCATACACAAGTATTAAGGATCATACACAAGTATTCAGTGTCATACACAAGTATTAAGTGTCATACACAAGTATTAAGTGTCATACACAAGTATTAAGTGTCATACACAAGTATTAAGTGTCATACACAAGTATTAAGTGTCATACACAAGTATTCAGTATCATACACAAGTATTAAGTATCATACACAAGTATTAAGTGTCATACACAAGTATTCAGTATCATACACAAGTATTCAGTATCATACACAAGTATTAAGTGTCATACACAAGTATTAAGTGTCATACACAAGTATTAAGTGTCATACACAAGTATTAAGTGTCATACACAAGTATTAAGTGTCATACACAAGTATTAAGTATCATACACAAGTATTAAGTGTCATACACAAGTATTAAGTGTCATACACAAGTATTAAGTATCATACACAAGTATTAAGTGTCATACACAAGTATTAAGTATCATACACAAGTATTAAGTGTCATACACAAGTATTAAGTATCATACACAAGTATTAAGTATCATACACAAGTATTAAGTATCATACACAAGTAATAAGTATCATACACAAGTATTAAGTATCATACACAAGTATTAAGTATCATACACAAGTAATAAGTATCATACACAAGTAATAAGTATCATACACAAGTAATAAGTATCATACACAAGTAATAAGTATCATACACAAGTAATAAGTATCATACACAAGTATTAAGGATCATACACAAGTAATAAGTATTATACACAAGTATTAAGTGTCATACACAAGTATTAAGTATCATACACAAGTAATAAGTATCATACACAAGTATTAAGTATCATACACAAGCAATAAGTATCATACACAAGTAATAAGTATCATACACAAGCAATAAGTATCATACACAAGTAATAAGTATCATACACAAGCAATAAGTATCATACACAAGTAATAAGTATCATACACAAGTATTAAGTATCATACACAAGTAATAAGTATCATACACAAGTATTAAGTATCATACACAAGTAATAAGTATCATACACAAGTAATAAGTATCATACACAAGTATTAAGTATCATACACAAGTATTAAGTATCATACACAAGTAATAAGTATCATACACAAGTAATAAGTATTATACACAAGTATTACGTAGTTTACACAAGTAATCAGTATCATACACAAGTATTAAGTATCATACACAAGTATTACATAAGTATTAAGTGTCATACACAAGTATTAAGTATCAAACACAAGCATTAAGTATTATACACAAGTATTAAGGATCATACACAAGTATTACATAAGTATTAAGTGTCATACACAAGTATTAAGTATCATACACAAGTATTACATAAGTATTAAGTGTCATACACAAGTATTGAGTATCATACACAAGTATTAAGTATCATACACAAGTATTAAGTATCATACATAAGTATTAAGTATCATACACAAGTATTCAGTATCATACACTAGTTCTGTACACAAGGATTAAGTGACTTAAGGCTGTAATGAATATCAAAGTGATGTACATCTCTTAAAGATTTCCTTTCTACCTGAAACTGTTGACCTGGTCGACACAGGTTCCGCCGTTACTACAACTGGACTGTGTGCAGTCATTATCATTGATTTCACAATTAGCTCCAGAGAAACCTGCCAAATATAAAGACGACACATTGTTGATGATCCATACTCGGAGATGATTGAAACCAGATAAACAAACTTCCACCCAAAATGTGTTTCAATATACATAACATACTTCTTTCATATATAAATACCACTAAAAGTAACAACATCAACAACAGGGTCAATATTCTCAATATCAAACTTCAAGCATCAGGAATGAGCCCTTTCAACGCCCGTTTGTACGAAATCACAACAAAGCCACTGTAGGGAGTAAATACATTCCACTCCATTAATGACCCACCTACACGTTCTCAACGATAGCAGACATAGTAAAGATTCCCTTGTATTTGTCTATGGTGTGTTCATGCCTCGTTTGGGCTTTGCTTTTCTTTAAGACTCACCATGTTCATTCCTCACATGGTGATTCTTAAAGCAAAGCAAAGCTCAAATGCTGCTGAACAGTTGTTGTATTGTTGATGATTCTTCAAACTTTCAATTTAATACCTTTCCAGGCTATCCACTGATGAATGAATACAATTGATATTTCATTCAACATGGAGAAACAAACAAGAGTTCATGTAACAAATTCATTATCTCCCCCAAATACTTTGATTTTCTATTTGGTTTAAAAGCCCTTTCCGGCTCTGCATGTTTATGCCTCTGGAAAATCTATTACATGATTGACAATGAAATGATGGTTAAGAATTTTGTAATTGGTGCAATAAGAAGAAAAACAGCAGAAGAAATGGTCACAGGTTCACAGCAAGAACTAAGAATAGCAAACATCTTTATCACTAAAATAATTTGTGTTATCATATTCTCACCAGGCAGACATCGGCATGTAAAATTATCTGCCGATGTAGCAACGCAAAGGGCGCCGTTTGTGCAGGGGTTGTTCTGACAGGCGGAACCAACATTGCCACAGAAGGTACCAAAATACCCCGGCTGGCATTCACAGGTAAACCCATCTGGGGTAGAGCGGCACACGGCACTGTTCTGACAGGGTCCAGAGGTACAGGGGTCGGCAGACTCACATCTATCCCCTGTGTAACCGGGAGGGCATCTGAATGTAAAACAACCAGAAATACAGGTTTCAAAAATTCCAGTAATTTTGGGTCAAGCTTTTAATTGCATTATTGGCAATGCATTACACTGTACAGTTTCACGAAGACTATAAGATAACGCAAGAATGGGTTACAGAATTTATGTCCTGTAAATAAATGGTTTGATCCAATATGGCAGCAAACAATATTACAACTGATTCATTTTTGTTTTTTTACTTAAACATCCCCTAAGTAATGCCATTGGCAACACTTCATCCATTTTTCTTTTGGTCAAAGTTAATTAAAACATTAATCTTTCCTCTGAATAAGTTGCGAGTAAGAATAGCGTACAGGATATAATTAATCTAGTATCACTTTGCAAAATACTATACAGAATGGTCAAGATGCTATACTGTACATATGCCAAGATGTATATAGCAGTTTTCTACACAGGAACTATAGCATTCAATTACAGAAAAATTCACAGCCTTCAAACATGCTATGTAAACTCTTTGAACTCTAAATTTTTCCCTGGTGTAGCAATCAAATGAAACTAACATGATTTAAGAATTACAAGGAAGATTGAGAAAATCAAAACATTAAAAAATTGTAAAATGTTATTACATTAATCCTAGACCCATTGCCACACTAAATATCAAACCTCTTCCTGTGGGTTCCAATATCACTCTTTCATCTTTCAATCTTAGTTTTTTTTGGAAGTCTCACTGTTGCTCTTATGGGAAGCTTTGGAATGTTTTCCTACTGTGTGAAGTTTGCAAAATTCAAGAGACATTTTTTGGGGGTTATATGTTCTGGGTGAAATTTAGGACATGGAATCTCTTTTTACATGATACAGCATTTGATTCCCAATTTCATATGACATGTCATTTTTTCTGCATTCTCAAGGGTCTAAGGTGAGGTGTTCTCAATTCATTTTCAAAGAGGGACATAAAACAAAAACCGGTAATTACAGCAAAAAGCCAGACAGAATGTAAAACCTCAATAGGCTTCTGTCTTTACCTAGATTGGGCAATATGCAGAGTTGGACCATAGATGGGAATTCTGGGTCGTTTCTTTTCTTTGTGTGGCCAGGTTGAAATCATTTTAGCAGGCTGCCTACTGAGAATTCCAGGTAAAAATGTAACCAACTACACTACTGGTTTTACTATGAAATTCAGTTTTATCTCCTTTATGTCAAGGATACACTGAATAGCGATACTGAATAGTAACACGAACGGTAATGTCTCAACTTAATTCCTTCAAAAGTTTTGACATACAATTCATGAAAGTTACTGTCATTGGAATACAGAAAGACCTGTCAATGTTTGTCAAAATCATTATTACACATCCTTGATTCCTCTCTTAAAGGGTGTGAAGACTCGCGCAAAAAGAAACGTCTAATGCCGGTAATCTGACCTAGTTTCGAATGAGGTGTAACAGAAGTGTTAGACACCACCATCGATCCCAGAAAATACACACACACGGCTTGCTACCGTCGGTAATTAGACACTAGTGTACAGTCAGTACATACAGCTGAGGTCAATACCCACAGCACAGTGTATAAACGATACAGCGATGGACATCTCAGGTCCAGCTAAAGATAACAAGGTATCAGGTTTCATTACTGTCTGCATTTTGTAGCGACAGGAACAAAACGTCACTTGCAAGCAACGGAAAGTTAACTTTTTCAGATGGCCGCACGCGGTTTGGGGGCGAGTCTTCAATGCCTTTAAACCTTTAATTTACCTGCAGACAAAGTCGCCATTCCTATCTTCCAGACAGTATCCTCGGACGCAGGGATTGGCTGCGCAACCAGAGATCATCTGCTCGCAGTAAACACCCGTGAAGCCACTCCGGCAATCACAGAATAGCTGTCCAAGCGAGAAGGAAATGGATTTAAAGTTTAAGTAAAGTGCAAGATGCATGATCAAACTTTTCATAATGAAATAAATTTGAATTTGTATTAATACAATAATGTCTTAAGCCATCTATAACCTAATCCTCAACATATTTCCATCCAAATCCCCGAAAAAAAGTACGCAATGTTTATGAATAGAGAGAAACTACATAAATAAGATTCAATTAGATTCAATTATTCAATTAATCAATCAATTAGATCATATTCCTTACTTCTCCTCTGATGTCCCAGCAGACACCTCCATTTTGACAAGGATCTTCCGGAAAGCAGACACCTTGTGATAACTCACACCAGATACCCTCATACCCATCAGGACAAAAGCAAAATGGACCTGTTAACAAAAGGGAAAGGTTTAATATTATTATGACTAAAGGACATCAATTCTCCCTTTGTTATTGAAGCACGCTGTAAAAGATGAATTTCTGGTAAGTTTGATCCCTCCACAAAATGCGATAGTTTACAGATTCTTGTAACTTTCAATCAAAGGGAATCACCACACAGATATGTGGAGACTGAGAGGGAGTTGCACAAGGCTACAATTTTATTTGTCCTTTTGGTCACATAACACACAATACCATTACCTCAAGGGGACAATGTTAACATTCAGAGGACATATTAATATAACCACACAGGTAATGTATTTAGAGGCAATCTATCCTCTACACATATATATCTCATATAGAGTTGCACATGACTACATCATACACATAATTTTGTTTGTCCGTTCGATCACATAACATACAACACTGTTACCTTAAGGGGACAACGTTAACATTCAGAGGACACATTAATATAACCACACAGGTAATGTGTAGAGGCAATCTATCCTATACACATACAGTATGTCTCATATAGAGTTGCACAAGACTAAATCGCACACATAGCCATGTTTGGTCATTTGATAAAATAATTTAAAAAATAACAACAATAGTACAACATTAGCATTGCTAAAGTGATATATGCAGTGGATGTGTGTAATGATACCATTGTATGTGTCTAACACAGCTTGACCAAACTACATGACTACAAGTTTATTGTTAATAGTTGTTGTAAAGGTGAACTACAATGTATGGATATATATGTATTATAACATTATATAAATGTTGAGTGTTTCTTCCTAGTATCAAAGGAATAGCAGGAAATAATTTATCTGGTATCTCATTGCAAAATGCTATCGAAATTTGCAAATTGCTGTACAAGTACAAAGATGTATAACAGTGTTTTGCTCACAGAAAGTTTTAGTAACCATAGTATTTATAAGAGATAAAATTCAAGCCTTAAAAACTGCTATACAATATCTGAACACTTAACTACTCCCTGAACAGTTCTCTTAAGTACCATGTGAGTCACATGCATCGAACATCTATCGGTTCTCCAATGGCAAAAACAGTCTCAGATTTTGGTTGCCATGGTAACCGTAACTAGCAGATTGACTCACCCAAGGCATCTTCCAAGCAGAGTCCATCATTCTGGCAAGGGTCGGGGTCACACGACGTAGCCTGCTCTGTACATAGATCACCAAGATACCCTGCCAGGCATTCACAGATGAAGCTATCATTTGTTTCAACACAAAGTCCATTATTCTGGCAAGGAGAGGTAGCACAGGGATTATTAGTAGGTTCTATTTGACACCTTTCACCCTGGAACCCTGGGAGGCAGTTACACCTGTATACATTGTTGTTACCCACCAGGCAGAGACCGCCGTTTAAACACGGCTCGCTTGCACATGCATCCACTACTTCGCATACTGCACCAGAGTAGGGTCTTTCACAGAGACATTGGAAAGAGACAAAATTATTATTGAGGCATGTCCCAGAGTTTTGGCAAGGTTGGCTGCCACATGGATTGGGCGTCACACTTTCGCAAAGTTCACCAAAGTACGGCAGAGTACAACCACAAGAAAACCTTGTAGAATCTAGATTGGAACAAATACCGTCGTTCTCACACGGTCCGCTGTCGCAAGGGTTTTGTGGTTCCACTTCACACAGACTGCCTTCGAAGGTGGGAGGACACTGACAGAGAAATGACTCGAACAGCTCGTTGACGCAAGTACCTCCGTTGGTGCACGGTTGGCTGTCACAAGGATCCGGAAGCTGGATCTCACATCTTACTCCTCGATGAGGGAGAGAACAGTTACACTGGAAGGATTGGTAATTTTCGTTTGAGCAGATTCCATTATTCAGACAGGGGTTACTACTACAGGGATCCTCCAGCTGACCTTCACAACGACTGCCAAAGAAAGGCAGACTACAACCACAGGAGTATGAAGAGAAGTCCAGGCTTGCTGTGCAGACACCGCCGTTCAGACAAGGAGAGCTGCTGCATGGATTCGAGGGTAGAAACTCGCAGTTACTTCCGAGGTACGGTGTTACACAGGTACAGGTATACGACTGATAGTTGTTATTAATGCAAGAAGCAGAATTCTGACACGGTTGGCTGGAACACGGATCAGGGAGAAGGTTTCCACATGTGATGCCTGTGTACGGCACCGAGCAGTTGCAGAGGAATGACTGGTACTCTACATTGTGGCATACTCCGTTATTACTACAGGGGGAACTTTGACATGGATCAGGTAATTCATCCTCACATCGGCTACCTGTGAAAGGCAGCGAGCAGTTACACGTGTACGAGGAATGGTCATTATTGATGCAAGTGGCATTCTGCATACAGGGTTGGCTCTCACAGGGATCTGGAGCTCGTTCGGTACACGTTTCTCCGATACTTGGCCATATGCACTGACAAGAAAACGATTGATAGTCATTGTTAGAGCAGACGCCTTCATTTTGACAGGGTTGACTAAGACATGGGTCGGTCATTTCAAACTGACATCGGTCGCCATGAAACGGAAGTTCACACCTACAGGCATATGACTCCAGGCTGTCACTGAGACACAGACCACCATTCACACACGGCTGGCTGCTACAGGGAGACACTACCTCCTGCTCGCAGAAGGTTCCGTAAAATGGCGATACGCAGGAACAGAAGAAGGACACAAACCCCACATTGATACACAAGGCATCGTTCATGCAAGGATTGCTCAAACAAGGTTCCGAAAGTTCAACCTGACATCTATCCCCAGTGAAGGGTACAGTACAGGCGCAAGTGTACACCCCTGGGCTACTCTCTGAACAGCTCCCGTTGTTGAGGCACGGTTCACTTAGACACGGTAATGGGATCTCAGTTTCACACCTGCTCCCTACGAATCTGCCGGTACACTGACACTGGTAGGTGAACTCGTCGACGTCGCTGCAGATCCCCGCATTCAGACACGGATTGGACTCGCAGGGAAGAGGTGGGATCGGTACGTCACAGTCTCGTCCGGTGAAAGATTCCGGGCACACACAGGTATACGCATCCTCCTGGTCGACACAACGTCCCGTCACGCACGGGTTGCTGTCACACGGTAAAATTCTAGTCTCGCAGGTAAGTCCGGTGTAGAGGTCGCCACAGATGCAGGCATAGGTGTCGTTCTGATTGAGACAGACTCCCGTCACGCAGGGACTGCTGTCACAGGGGCGGACTTCAATCCCACATGTGTCGCCAGTGAAACCATCGGGACAATCACAGGCGAAGCTGTTGAGCTGGTCGGTGCAGGATCCACGAATGCAAGGTGAACTGTCACACGGCTGTACCTCGGTCTCACACAGTGCTCCTCTGTACCCATCGAAACATTGACAGGCAAACGCGGTATCGTTTATCACCAGACACAAGCCATTGACACAGGGTCCGTCGTCGCACGGAGTCAACTGGGTCTCGCAGTTATCGCCCGAGTAAGGAAAAGTACATTCGCATCGGTAGCTGTCTTCCTCGTTAGCACATACCCCCTCGTGGAGACAGGGAGAGCTATCGCAAGGCTGTACCTCGAGTTCGCAGTCGGTTCCCTTGTAACCTTGCCGACAGATACACTGATAACTTTCCCCGACCGTCTGACAGGAACCGAACCGGCACGGATCCGGGGTGCAGGGTAGATCTATCTGACACCTCGTTCCCGAGTATCCCGTGGGACACTCGCACCTGTATCCCGCGGCCGCATCGATGCACTGTCCTCTGTTCTGACACGGCGGTTCCTGAGATGCGATGCACTCGTCGATCTCTATCTGACAGAGGTCGCCACTGAATCCGTTCAGGCAATAGCACTGGTATTGGCCCAGGGGGATCGTCGGAGGGCAGTCTTGCACCCCTCGCTGACAACAGAGCCCGTCGTTCTTGCAGGGATTTAGGTTCGTGCCACAGACGTCTACATACTGCAACAAAAAAAACACATGGGAATAGAAATGAAAACAAGGTGATAATCAAGTGATGAATCAAAGATGGTGTGAGAACAAGATGCTTGAAGCGTACACAAGATCAAACTTGCTTTTTAAAAAAGTAAAAATGTAATCTTTACCCTTGATTATCATGGGGAAGGGAGGTGGAAAGGTATGGAAGAGAAGGAGGGAGTAAAGGTGGAGAGGTGGAGGGGGGGAGGTGGGGAATAAGAGGATGAAGCACTAACATTGCTCTGATGGTGCATTGTATCTTTACATGATAATTTGACTGGAAATGAAAGTTAATTTAATCTTCATTCTTTTCAGTCATGTCAAATTATTAAATCTTTGGTATTAACATACAGCATACTATTGTCCAGTCAACCAGTGTTCTTGAGCACTCCCCCCTTTCACGAGTATTTGTTTTATAGTTTTATTGTGTGTTTGTTACCTTTGTAATAAATGTGTGTAGAAAACAACAATGAACCAAGAAAGTTATACCTGCAAACCCAAAATCTTTTCACAAAGATGTCAACTTTGAGGGGAGGGGGATGTTAAAGGGACAATATGATTTTTAAGTTCTGTTTATACCACAATTATCCCAAATGCACAACTGTTTGCACATTTTGCCCAAAAAGTATATAACTGGAGTACAATTGCTTAAGTTGCATTAACAGTCAACTGTCTCTGTAACTTGGGAGAGAAGAATGTTTTTGTTTATTCACCTCAGAACAAGTAGAACCAGTCAATCCAGGAGGACACTGACAGGTGAAGCCATTAATACCATCAACACAGGTACCTGAAATAGACAAGAATGGAACACATTTGAAGATACAAAAAAAAAACATACAGAGAGCAGATAAGGTACCAAGGAGCATCTGGATTTTACATCTCTGAGGTCAATGCAACATAACATAGCATCACATAGCATAATATACCATAACAGAACATAACACAGCATATCATACTATAGCATAATATACCATAACAGAACATAGCACAGCATATCTTACTATAGCATAGCATAGCATAATATACCATAACAGAACATAGCACAGCTTATCATACTATAGCATAGCATAGCATAATATACCATAACAGAACATAGCACAGCTTATCATACTATAGCATCACATAGTATAATATACCATAACAGAACATAGCACAGCATATCTTACTATAGCATAGCATAATATACCATAACAGAACATAGCACAGCTTATCATACTATAGCATAGCATAGCATAATATACCATAACAGAACATAGCACAGCATATCATACTATAGCATCACATAGTATAATATACCATAACAGAACATAGCACAGCATATCTTACTATAGCATAGCATAATATACCATAACAGAACATAACACAGCATATCATACTATAGCATAATATACCATAACAGAACATAGCACAGCATATCTTACTATAGCATAGCATAGCATAATATACCATAACAGAACATAGCACAGCATATCTTACTATAGCATCACATAGTATAATATACCATAACAGAACATAGCACAGCATATCTTACTATAGCATAGCATAATATACCATAACAGAACATAACACAGCATATCATACT
>JAIPMN010021120.1:0-12476 GCA_020650975.1 Apostichopus californicus | reverse complement strand
ATGTAAACTCAGAAAGTTGTGATCCGAAAACGTTACCTGTTACTTATCACAACTCTAGCAATCAAACTCATGTCTATAGCTCACGCAACTACATGTGCTAAGCCCGAAGGCGAAAAATAAAAATTTACATGAATAGTGATTTTATGTATTAAACACTAACATGCTTACATCGAAGAGGCCACAGAAAATAAATATCAACATTATTACATTATTTTTACACGTTGTCTTGTTAAAGAATCTACATACAAAATCGACTTTGGGTAATAATAAAAGTATGTTACGGCTAACTGACGTAGTTTTGAATTTTGGACAATCTAGTGGTATTTTAATCATTTCCAATATATATAAATATTAAGGTTTAAACAGAAAATGAGTGTAATCATATGGCAGTCGCCATCTAAATATATGAATGATGTGGATTTGAGTTGGAATTAGGTTTTATTCAGGGAGTTGTAACATAAACAGGTCAAGTTAAGTAAAGGTGAGTTGCTGTTTGTTGCGAAGATCTTTGAGCACACCATACAAAAAATATGTAGTATACTGTAGTATTGGCATGATGTAAACGTAGCATGACTGTAGTGCTGACGTTCTGTAACTATACATTGGTGTGGTGTAAATGTAGTATGATGTAGAATTGGTGTGGTGAAACCGTAGTATATTGTAGTGCAGTTGTAAACTGATATGTTTAGAAAATAGTTAAAACAAACAGTAACATGGGAACAGTAACATATCATGGGAATGAACCCATTGGAACAATAACTTGTAATCAGAAACACTGGTATCATGTGCATTTCCAAGCAACTTTTAATTGAAGTTCAACATGAAATTCGCGTTTATATATGTTATTGCAATATATTCGTAAAATTATACATGATAACAGCACATAAACCTGTGAAAATAATATAGGAGAATATCATCTTGTTATTCTATCAGAAGCAGAAAACACAAGCAAAGGTATAATGCAACTTCAACTACAAATTAAGAGTCTTTTACACAGACAACCTTATCTCGTTTAATAGTTTTATCGATGAAACATAATTGTTGTCCGTCACCATGCACAAACGACTGAACTTCATATTCCTCGGATATGTTTCATTATCCGGAAGAAATTTAGCTTGTAAACAAAATTTCGTCTGTATTCCACCGTTCGAAAGACAAATCGAAATATCTCTGAATCTCGTCCATCTATTTGTTACATGGACAAACTCATGTGTGGTCAACTTCCGGGCCCTGCAGCATCGTATAAATTTACATATACGTCCATACAGCACTTCAAATAACTATGACGTACCATACTATACCGGTAAACTTTCACCGACTTATATCTATAGACGCTAAATTGATATAATTTTCTGTTTTGATTTCGGCAATAAAACCGACGGCTGTTCTTAGTAACTACGGTTTCCAATCGCAGCTAAGGAGTCCTACGCTACAAATGAAAATACTCTTAAATATTAGATGCTGCGAGAAAAAACCACCGGGGTCAAGTACTGGATAGGATACCGCCATCTCAATTACAGCAATGATCTTCCACAACGCAAAAACAGTTTAAAGGATATGCATACTTCGTGCTGCTGTTGTTTGTTTCTTTATAAATTGTTTGTAGAATTGGTGCAGACAGGATATTAAGCATTTTTTCTTGTGGTAATCAATTTCAATACTAATAATTTGAGGACAATAAAAAGCAAGTTACGTCAAGTATATGCTTGTTGACGATTTTCCGGGTTCTTCTATAGTGTGATTTCGACCAGTAATCCCATAGTAACTTACACGTCGATATGTTTACTAACTCACTAGTATTCTTTCAATACTTCCTCACGTAAAAATGTACTTGTTTCGAAATTTTTCATCGTCAATCCCTGTACAAAGAATAAGTTAACCTCAGACCATATCAAAATCATATTGACAATTGTATAATTGATATTTAAATGATGAAGTAAATATTATAAAGTAATTATTTTTAAATTATATTCACTTTGTAATTTTTAGGACATATATATTGTTCTTGAACAAAAATTGTTATTTATTAAAAAAAGAAGAAAAAAGAACAACAAGAAAACAGTGAGTTCGCTGTAAAAGCATAAACCATACCAAACCATAGAGCATACCATACCATACTATTAAACTTCTTAGATATTGACCTTCTAGTTCACGTACAGGTTCTTCGATACAAGAGGAGAGAAATTCAACACTTTATAAAACACTTGAATGGTATTTTATTGCACTACAGACGGAGTATATTAATCTAACACTATTAATAATTCTCACTGCAGCCCCTCCCTTTAAACTAGACAATCAGTCGTTTTGGTTTCCAGGACACTCGAAACTTCTCGCTGTATTGCTTACAGAAGTGTATAGTACTTATATATCTGAATTCTAAGTATTGATTGTTTTGTTTTGAAGCGTTAATCCCTACATAGGTTTAGAGCTGATAAGAGATAATCTAAATATATCTATATCTATATATATCTTTGGCAAAGTTGTCCCATGACGCAACTGGGTGAACGTAAATCAAAAGATAACAATTTCTTTCTTAGTAGTGTCTACAGCTTCAATTCTATTTTCTAGGAATTTTCTAGGAATATTGGAAATTAACTTGACAATTCGTGTACATATGTGACGTCGATGATAAGATGGTAATAATACGTGTTCAACTGTATTAACTGTATCAGTATTAAAATCATACATGAGTTATTACGAATACCAGTGATAATAATGGAATGTATGTCAGGCTTATTATACAACAACTGAAATTTAGGTTTTTGAGATGACTTTGAACGAAGATTCGCTATACACTATATCTAGGAATATACTGCACTCCTACCGGTATAAATTAATCAATCTGCCTCTGGTCCATACCACTACCTACAGTAGTAAGGAGTAATGTGTTATTACGTGTCCTCCCAAAATTTGAATACTTGGATATATATGATGTAGCTCTACAACTAAGCATAGGGCTTATGGTATAGAGTTTCAACACGTTTACCTACAAGTAATTTCTTACATTCTTCTCGAACTAAGTTCTCCCAGGTACTTTTTCACAATTACCCTCCAATCAACTGTGACGGATTCGCATTCTTTCAGAAACTTATATAGAAACTCTCGGGAGTATAGACTCAGTAGATGGAATAAAAGAAAAATTTAGCCGTCTGCTATCCAGTTTGAACCAAAATATGGGTCATTTGGAGACTATTTCGGCAACGGTGACGTAAGCAAAGGTGATTCCTTGGAATGAAATGTGACACGGTTCGTTGTTTAATATAACGTAGAAAGAATCAAAAATGGCATTTTAACACATTTCAAATTTTATATTCCAAATGCCAATGAATTTTGGAAACCTTGACGGGAAATGTGGGGGTAAAAATTGAAGTGAGAAAAGGGAAGCTGATCCGTTGATAATGCTTTATGTCTACCAACCTACTGTAAAATCCATCTGTCAAATATTCTTAACCTAAACTTCATCAATATGATTTTAAATTTCAAGAAAAGTCTCCGAGGAATTTTGATGACTCTCAAGGGTGATGGTCCTTTCGAAGGTAACATTTTCGTTTTATTCGATTCAAAGGCTGCCGAACTAAATGTAAAGCAACTTCCAAACAGATCCCGCAATTTTCACAATACATTTTATTGCGTTTGTAAAGTGTGTGAATGGAGCATAGGCTAAACAAACAGTAACTTCCGTGCATCTAAGTCTTAACATGCACGGGAATGCACCATTTGGTTCAAACATGTTGCCGCGGCGGATTTTGAGAACTAAGTAAAAATTGTTTGAGGATTTAATGGACGTTTAATATATTTCTGTTTATTCTCGATTTATTCTCAATTCGTAAACGCAACATATGCAGTGATGAAAAAGAAAGGCAAAATAGTTCAATGAAGCGATAGATCTAAAGCTTACCTATCGTGGTTTTATGTATGCTAATGCAAAGCCTAGCTTAACAAAGAACGGCAATATCTCGGTAGAATGTGATTTAAAACAAATTGAAAACCTTCATACGTAATGCTAACATGAATGATATTATTCATTTGAAATCATAATATGAAACATCAACGTTTTAAAGATTTTCCGCACAATTGGGGTAAGCCAAACGGTGGTGAATACATTACCAAGTTTTGTTGACGGTAAGCGGAACTAATAACGCATGGTTTAATTCAAATGATGGATTGATCTTGTATTAGCAAAAAGTCCCGTGAGCTTGCAGAAAATAATTACTTGATTAATCATTTTTTTAACAAAATGTTATTATGATCAAGGAATTCATATAATAATATCACCTATTTGATGAGTGATCGCTCCAGTTTGCTCTAGCTATATAGACAGATTAATGTAAAACAAATGTGGATTTAACACTTAAAAATTATATGCCATATATTTATAACCAAACTCAAGAAAGATATTTCACTAGAGAAATCTTGTGTTAGTGGAAAATAATTCTGCAGTCTTCTGGTTTACAAAGTGATCGATCTCTTTAATATACGTTGTAGAGAGAAACTTTAATTTGTAGCACAGATTACAAATTAAACTGCTGTTATTGCCTGTGTAGATGTTAGTAAAAGGTAGTTACATCGATGTATTATTATAATGAGAACAATAATTTACGAATCTATCTCGTGATCGCAATCGACCCCCAGGGTTAAGATCCAGGGCAGGAGGGGGATCCGGAGAAAATCTGTAACCAAAAGTCAAATTATGTTAATGCTCATTAGATATATCCCATTAGTAATGTCAATAGAAGAATAAAATCAATTTATGTTTCATGTATGAGCCTAGACCTATATTAGTCTGTGGTTCTGTTTATTTTTAATATTTTGTTTCATTTATATTTTTATGTTTTGCTGCTAGGTCAGTAAAGCATCAAGAATTTCACGAAGTGTTCTGCAATCAGAAAATGTTTGGGGTCGGATCTCTGGCCTATATGCATATCATAAATAAGGGACTTGCGTGAAATTATCAATAATTGTCTTTCTTGTGAAGATGCCAAAGATAAATTGGGAATGCAAGAACAGTAGCTATATTACATTTTATGTAAATTACCAATTGGATTCTTGTCTATCAATGCATACACCCAGAATGATTTAGAGATGTACCCGAACAAAAAAAAATATAGTTGAGAATCAAATCACTTATACTAAGAGTTTTCAAATAACTGCTTACCCAATCATGAACTGAGAATGTCCACACTGGGATAATTTGTATTTGTATAAGCTTTACTTTCGAAATACAATTATGATGAATATATTGTGTAATTGTTGTTATATTTGGTATAAATCACTGAATTTTGTCAAATGTCTTCAAACAGTGCTCTGTTGTTCATATGAAATTTAGAAGATGTTTTGTTTAAGTTATCATAGTTAAGAAATTCAATTGATTAACATTAAAATTTAGGCCTGCACTGAGGGGCAGACGTCATCAACGATTAAGCCTTAAAGGAGCATATTTTAAAGGTCAATATCTTGAAAACCAGAATAGCTGTAGAAACATTACCATCACTCATTTGTTTTCTTTTTGTTAGGCTATAACATATCGTGACTAAAAAAATCTGCCCAGAGTAATCTTTTAAACAAAGTGATCAAAATCATTATTTGTTAGATAAATTCAACATCAATATCGGATATACGATGTTTACAGGGACGGAAACATCAACCAATGGCAAGCAAATGTTTTAACGAAGAATTCATTTTACCGATTCAGGCTAAAGTCTGAATATCTTTGTTGTTTTTATTTCTTCTATGTTGCCGACCTACTCTGAAACAGTTCTCCCCGAGTGAATGTAGAAAATATCTCGACTTAATGATTTAACCCACCTACCGTCCCCCGCCCCAATTGAAAATGGGGGTTTGGGTCATGGCTTCGGCCCCCTTCTAGCAAGTCAACCATACAAACTTAAGTAGTTTATCATTTTAATGGCAACTTCCCTTTTTTATATTTTTGTAACTAAAAATGAAGTCTATATTGAAGTAATTGGTTATAATGATTATCACCAATAGTTATTATCGTAACTACCAATTAAAAATAATAAATAAAAAAAAACTTCCAACCTATATACTTCAATACTTTTCCAACATTGACATTCACGTTATTTGTTTTACTTCATAATTGATCCTTCGCAAAAATTGTGTTAAGTACTTGAAAGTCAAAGTAATTGAACTGAATATTGGGAAATCAATTCAGTTAAACCTCCATCATATACTGGGCATTACGAAAGTTCAAACAGAGACTCGAGAGCGATCCGAGTGGGACTCAATAAGGCAAGACGGCGGGCGGGGTACCGTGAAATGCTTTTCATTTTAAGGGCAACAACAGCCAACAGGATGAGCAATATTTCGTCGATCGTGATATATGGATGGATAAGAGAGCTGCTGGAGGGTGATTGTAAACTTGAATAAACAAACTCGAGTCTTATTTTTTGGTCAAATTGAGACGAAACAACAATAAGTTCCAGACAACGGAAGGAGCAGTATAGTCTGTCTCTACGATTTCATTGGTTTTTATTGTACTTTTTTTTATTTGTATTTTTCGGGACCCAACATATTTTGTCCTCGATGATACTGTAGTCAACATGTAGATATATTGGTGTAACGCTTGACCTATCGCAAGTGGGGTTCTCTATACAATTATTCAAATACACAATAATTTTCTACCTTTGTCCTAATTTCAAAATAGTTTCATCGAAATGATACTCATGAAATGGGATGAAAAAAGTATCAAGGTAAAATATACTCATCCTTAGTAAAAAAGAGAGCTTACAAAATATTCACTTTTAACAACCTTGGAATTGCTCCAATTACGCTTAATTTACTCTATTAATGTAAATCATAATAATAACCATAGTAATAAAAACCATTTCCCCGGGAGCGAGTGCTTCTTGTGCTTGTCTTCTATCTGTAGAAAAGACATAAGGAATGAATCTTCTCATCACTGTATCATATTATAGCGTTCGATAGTCTCATTCTCCAACATAATCATTTCCTGAATGAGAAGTCTAGTTAACTTTACATATCACAAGGCGCAGATCAAGGGTTGGTGGCATACATTTCCTGTAGACATAATTACAGACCTCATTTATTTCTTAAATATAACTCAGAATGTATAATATGGGTTAGGCTTCGAATATTTCAGGGCCATACAACCCCCCACCCCCCCTCCATTATAACTCTCACCGTTGTAAATTGAAAATACGTATTTACACACAAAAGTTTCAGTTTTAACTGTGTTATCTAATCGCCTTTCAAGGTTCATATTAAATATTGAAGTAATTGTTTCAATATCTGATGGCTACACATGCATGTCTTGCTATCGTACTAGATACATATCGGCCTCACTCAAGTAGGTCAGTACATTGTAACCTGTTAGAAAATACATGGTTTATTTCCTTTCACTAAAAAAAGAATTCATAATATATGTTAAAGAACCTTGCCCGTTAAAGTAAACACCCTAGATATCTGTATACGTGTCTTGTGTCTATTGACAGTCGTTTTAACATTCAATCCGGAATTTCAGATATCTGAAATTATGGGTCATTTCAGATATCTGAAATTGTGGGTCAGTTCAGATTTCAGAAGTTCACTTTGAAATTTCTGAAATGAAATTCGAGATATCTGAAATATTATAGATCAGATATCTGACTTAGAATTTCAGTTATAAAAAAAATCCGGATCAAATGTCTTTCCATATGACCGACATTTGTAATTTGATAGCGTTTTATTCTCGCATAATTGCGTGATTTATCAAACTGCTTAACCCCGTCAACTTAAAAAATATATAATAAAACCATAAATAAATAAATAAAGTTCTAATATTGTTCGCATCTGGCTAATCATTTGTCATAATTTTTAGTACTGTTCCTTTGAGATTTCTAGCTCAGTCAACCGAGAATAAAAACAGAAAAATGAAAGAACCGTGTCATTCTGTGACATCACTCTTTAGAGGATGAATTTTAGAGGACAGGTTTAAATAACAGAATATTGAGAAATGCACGAGTATCTTTCAATCGTTACCAAGGCCGATTTAACTCTTAAGTCAAGCAACAGTACAATGAATATCTAAATCTCTGTAAGTCATCCACAGACTTGTCATATGTGTCTACCTCTTGAATTCGTAGATGACCGCGTAGATATATAGTTCCACATCGCACTCAGTATGATGTATACCTAATTGTTCCAATTAACAAACTGCCAAGTCTTCATAGAATGTACGCGTGTATATGCATGTGTTTGGGTGCATTGTGTACGGGGTATTGTTAAGAATAGGGGTACCTGGAATTGAACAATGGAAAACAAAATAATGGGGTCTGTATATAAAACACACCTGTGTGTGTGTCTTATTTGTGGCATATAACTTATTTTATCAAACACTAAGTCCCATCAAGATTGTTGCAAAATGTATATATTATAAAATAATATTGGAAATATGATATGATATTTACATATATGCTATCGTATGAGAATAAAGGTATATGACTAGCAAGGAGGCCTAAAGGTAGGCGATGGAAGGGGGGTGAGAGTAGGTGGGTAGGAGGGTGGATGGAAAGGGGTGCGGTGTGTTGGATGACACGCACCAACCGTTATGTATAGCCTATGCGTATCGTCACTGTCACACACGCACCCTCCGACAACGCCACCATATCCCTCCCCATCCCCACTCTCACCTACCCTCCACACCCACCAACACACTTACACACTAACAAGAGCCATTTACCAATAGCACCATCTCGTGGTTTCAATCAATAGTACCTCAGTAGTGTTACAACAACTAATTTTAAATTTTCAGGAAGTTCTAATTGAGCTAATTTAGAACTCGTATGTCTCTAAATAATCCAATATTAATATTTCTGCCTTTGATCATGGTGTCCATAAATTTCATCTTCTAGTATGCTCTAATCTGCCCATAATTGTCATTCCACCTGCCATTTAGTACTGCAGTAACAGTCAAAATGTTCCTCACCAAAGTAATTAAACGTGATGTTAACGAGTTTTCATCAAGACGAAAGAATTTTTTTTTTAACGAACGATAACATTTAAAATACAAAATACAAAGTTTGGGAGAAAAATATATACCTCCAAGGGACTTGGATTATACAGGTAAACACAGGAGTTTATTAACCCCATCTCTAGCTCAATTATGTACGAAATAAAGCATTCCAGCTTGTCAGTTGTATTATCAATCTCCGCCAATGTATAGACAAACCTATTACATCAGTTGCAAACTAGAATTTAGTGATCCATTTTGATAAAAACTCATTTTGACTCTCTCGTTCGTAGAAGCATTATTTTCATACGTGATGATATATTCCAATACCTGAGAAAGTTGCATTGTTTTATGAATTTTTTTTTTTACACTTTCTGCGCTATTTTCTTGTGCGTTTTTTCTTGTCATTTCAAGTCCATTAAAAGACGTGACGTAGCGTGACGTAGCGTGACGTAGCGTGACGTAGCGTGACGTAACGTGCCATGGCAAGATCTACAAGCATTTGATTCTTAGTAGCGAGAATCGGCATCCTCTCAAAACAATTGTGACGACATTACAATTAGGGGGATGTCAAACTAGGCCTTTACGTAATTTGTTATCATCTTCACAAACAGCCCATTGCTCCTTCAGATTTGAAATAATTACCTACAAAATGAATATTCATATTTGTAGAAATATACACCATACGTGTATAGTAGAAGCGTATATGCACATTGTATATAGTTCATGATATGTCAGACTGCGGCATTCGGGCGCAAGCTGATAAGTCGTGTCTCTTCACAAGACTCGAAAGCTGACTGTCGGAACGGCAACAAGTTGTTAACAATTCTTGAAGTTTGAAGATGTCACCTTTGAGAAGGAATCCATATTTATTAGGCCGAAGGGATAACATTGCCAGGAAAGATTACATTTGTTCCAAATATCAGAATGACTTGTCTGTGTTTTGGCAAGATGCTTTCTCTGGCCCCTTCTAGAGCTACATTGGCGCCATAACAGCTCTTGACATTTCCCTTTCTTGTCCTTTTTGCCATATCATGTTCATCAAAAATGCAGAATACGTTTAAAAAGGTATTACCCTGCAGTCGAGCAGGCCGATAGGCCAAGCAAGAATACTACACATCACAAGAATATCAGGTAATAGGATGTACACACAGATGTATATATTTCGCACAACCAAATCGAATATAATGACTGATATAAGTGACCACGGCAAAGTTATAACTGCGTCAAGAATACATGTGGACTTTGACACAGATAATAGAACTCTAGAAAAGAATAATACAATGGTAATGATCAACAACGTATAGTATAGGCTAACTTACTCGAAAATACCATTACCAAGTCCATACTGGTAAGCCAGTTAGGACACATTTGGAAGCAAACATGAAATTACAATTAAGAACAAATTGTCCCAATTTGGTAGACAGGCGTGCACATGTGCACGCAAACGTGAACACAGAGGATATAATTCGACATATGTTCCATCCAAAAGGATGCATGAGAGAAATATTGATATTTTGATCAGTAATGTCCCTTTATCAAGAACGCCAGCTACATTGCAACTAGATTTTGGCACAGATAACCTTATTCCAGAATAGAAGGGAACTGGTAAATGGCATGATCATCAAATTTACCCCCTCAGAAAAATACCATTATCTCACTAATACAAGCATACGTTAACACGGATTATACATCAGTATAGAAATTGATTAATGAAATGGGTTCATTGAGAATCTAGTTGATATTTAATCAGCAAACAGGACCTTGAGTCCAGGATAACCAGCACTCCATATTACAAGCAGACCTATAGCCATCATAAATCAAGGAAATTTACATTGATATATTAACAAGCAAAGATACCTCTTTAAGAATGACAACAACCCGTATAAAAGACAGACAGATAAGATAATTCCAATCCGGGAAAAATGGGGGTAGCTATTAGAGGTTATATAGATACACCTACGCGTATGCATGTTACATAATCGTGTATCTGCGCAATGATTTAATTAAATTCACCCACGAACACTTAACAAGTATATAACAACCCATCAAGCCCAGTCGCCTTACATCGAGAAGTCTTTATATTCCCTCCCGACCTCAAATGATGGAATGCTAGCACTATTTTGCATCCAATCCATCTTACCTAAAACAAATTAATAGGAGAGGGAACACCACTCGCCTTAGACCTTCCCCGGGACAGACATCACCCAACAAATATACCGCCCCCCCCCCCCGTCCCAGAAGAAAATAAATAAATAAAAATTACAGTTACGGCCCTACTCAACGGTAAAATATCTTCATTCCAGAAAACGTTTTCTATTTTGCTAGGATTATTTCATACTGGAATGAATATATCTATATGATGGTTAAGAATGTTTTGTTCTTTTGTTCCCAGCTTTTGGGAAATAACATATGTTTTTCATGTTCACCGTTTGAATGAAACATAACCTTACTCTAAAATGTCTCCTAAAAATGTAGTAATGTTCCTCTAATTCATTTCATAAAGCAAGCCTAGGCTAATACTTTAGATTGAATATTACTTTTTAAGAGGTATAAAATATACTTTCTTTAAAAGTCATCAGGCTAAAATCGTAATCGGTACCGGTAATTAGGTAATATGCTATTAATAACTTAAACATGGTGAAGTAAAATTATGAACACCATTGCCATGTTAATTTATAAACAAAAATGTAATTTTTAAGCTAAACAACATATCACTAATTTCTTACCAACAAAATAAAAGAGAGGAAAAACTATCCCTTTTATCAGTCTAACAATATTTTGAAACCAAAAACCTATGATAATTTTTAATGCGAAACTTAAAATGATGTTCGTATGTCCGAGAATTACACGATTTATAAACGCATCACATCATTCCGCCTCTATTACACGCGAAGTACGCTTTACCTGTAACAACGTCATACTCTCCAAATAACGGATTATATTTGACATATTCTATCTGGGTTATCACAATTCCAGTTTAAAGGCTCTTTTGGCGTCCGATGGTTGTTCGTAAAACGTGCTTTATAGTTATGCACATACCGCCTAGCTCAAAGTAGATTTCCTTTTTATAAAGGGAGTCTAATAGTTCAAAGTGCATTGACCGGAAGCCTGCAGACTACATGTATAGTGTATATACGCACTTTAGGCTGTCGAGATGTCGTTATATATATGGTGTTCGTTTATGTAAAGGTTATCATTATTAATAGTATGGTCTAAACTAATAAATGACAGGAAGGTGAGACCTGGAATATGTCTCATATTATAATTCGTAAATCAGGCAGTATGTTCATGTTTTCAAGCATGTATAGCCGTTCCATCGTCTTGCAATCTTTCGTCACGTGGTACACGGTAGTTGTTATTTTTTTAGAACATCTTGCGTGCGTTTAATAACTCGATTAACTGCCCGACATTAGAATAATTCTGTTCACCCTCAGTTTAATGCAAGTATCTAGAACATTACTTGGTAAAAAAAACAAACATCAACTCATTTTCTTCTTAGCTGCCC
>JAIPMN010021118.1:0-14274 GCA_020650975.1 Apostichopus californicus | reverse complement strand
ATATATACAGGGATGTGCTCAGGAATATTTGAGTGCCGGGCAGATTGTGCGGTAGTGTGATCCACGCCCTGGGAGAGGGATCTCATGGATGGGGTACCCCCTCCCCAATGGACAAATTTTGAACATGATGTATGCTTAGGTGGTGCTATTTTCCTATTCTGTGCCATGTATTCTCCCAGAATTGGGTAATGGTAAAATTTGTTAAATTATCATAAAAAAGTGCGGGCGGAAATGTTTAAAAATACTGTTTGTGCTGGGCGGCATTCAGAACTGCTGGGCAGCAGCCGCCCGGTGCCGCACATTGTGAGCACATCCCTGTATATATATATATATATATATACATATCAAATATTATTATGTTATTTTATTCCTTTTTGCAATTCAATCAACTTGATGGGGGTGGATCATTTGGTCTGCTATATCAATTACATTTTCTTAATGTCTCTTTCACTAATTTCTATATAATATATATGGATGCTTGGTACTGTTTAATGAAGCAATTGCTAATAGCATAAATTTAAATGATGAAGATGTTTAACCCTATTTGTTTTTTTACAAGTTTGACAGTTTCTTCTTTTTTTCCATGGCAAATATATTTGCTAGACATTTTCTACCTAATTGAATCTTGTTTCTAAAATGAAGAAAGCTAGCATTTCAGACTTCTTGGCAGTTTTCTTATAAGGCTCAAGTTGCTACAAATATTTGTATTTTAATGGTCCACTTCGTTTGTCTTTCACAGGGGTTTTGCGTAGGTATTATTTCTATCCTACAGGGAGTATTCCTCCATCCCTCACACGGAGAAGTCCTTCAAACGTTGGAATTGAAAAGCTCCCTCCTACAGTTTCTTCAAAAACAACAAGATAGTTTGGAGACACGTAACCATCAGGAATCCTCACTGGAGGTCTTTAGAGTGTTCGTATTCAGTGGTAAAATTGCAGAAGCAGTCAGTCTTGTCAAATATCCTGGTGAGTTGATATGAACAGTGCTCAGAAGAGACCAATTTATTTTGCTTCTCAGCATAAAAATGTAAAGAAGAAAAGAAAACTGCTTATCTTCTGCAACTAGAAAATAATGGATGCCTCTTAGATGCAAAGCACTTTATTTTTTAATTAGAAATGAACTTTTTAAACATTTCTAAAGAGTTGGTGGATTGCCAAAGGTTAGGGTGTGTTTTTGAAAATATGAAAACAACATTTTTTTTCCAATATTGTATTTTGAGGTACTAAATAGAACTTTAGACAAATATTTTCCTTGATACTTAATAAGTTTGCACATTTGTTAATGGTCATAAATAACTTTAGTTTGAATGCCAAATGATATGTGATTTGATCAGTTTTCTTTTAGAGTTCAGTAGCATATCGTAAGATATCATTTTCTGTATCATAAAAGTGCAAGGGCAGGGGGGGGTGGGGGGCTGTGAATCTTCTCATTTGTGTAACTATTTGGCAATCTTTTGAAGCAGTTTAATCTGCTATAAGGGATAGATTATTTCCTGCCATTGATTGGAAAACAACTGCAAAAGAGGACTGAATTCCGGTAAAATAGTCTATCAATATTTGAAATAAAATTTAACATACAGTAGTGTATCAATTACTCAGAAATAATAATAATAATAATAACTGAGCTCAATTGATGACGTATTTCAAATCAAAAGGTATTCTTTGTGATGGATGCTATTCCGACCAACGTTTTATTTGTAAAACTTGCACTTTTCGTATTGGAACTAGACCATCACAATGGTTATTTGACCGGGGCAAAATTTTACAGGATTTTGCCTGGTCGTCCAGGTCTTAACGTTTGGTGTTCCTAACAGGAAATTTATGGTTGTCCGGAACAAATTTGCCGCGTTGACCATCAAAAGTAGATGAGTTTTTTTTCTGAATATAGAAGTATGATGCTGTTGCTATTGAAATTTCATCAGTTTCATATTACATAGTGAACTTGTTAACTTCTTTACAATTTAATTAATATTTCTTTCACATTTTTCTATAATAGAATACTGTAAGTTTTACAATTCTTATGCTAATTTGTTTGCGATACATACGTTTATGATATAATGAGTAGCATTGTGATTGCTCTATGTTACAACCACTATTTGTTGTTGCCGTTGTGACTTTGAACATTGACCTACAGTCTGTTGAAACATTATGAACAAAGTGAGCGTTCTGAACCTGTGTGATATAGTCAGAACTTTGTGTTCAGAAGCGCGTTGCTCGAGGGGGGTAAGCAATAGAGGCCCTTTCTTCCGCCTTCATTCTGTGTCGATTCAAAACCAGATCGATAACTTATCCATTTGATAAATTGAAATGTTGTTGAAGGCCAGTTAGTAGAAAGAGTTAATTAAGTGGCACTTAGTACAAAATAAGCACAGAAAACTGACTAACGACATGAAAAGCAAAGTTCCCTGTTATGTGTGCTTTGTTAACAAAACTTAGAGGAACGGGTAAAAGCTAGTAAAATTAATCGTTTCTCTCTTTACACAGGTCTGTATACATACTAAGTTTACCACAGTCAGGTATTATATCTGATATTAAAAACTAAAGGAAAGACTGAAGGTGGATGAAAGTTTAATCATTCACAGGGATGTGCCCACGGTGGGCGGCCCCGCCCAGCACTAAAAATTACCCCCCAGCACTGTCTTAAAAATCGTGAATCCCGTCCAGCACTATTTCATCTAAAATCCCGACATTCCTAACAATATATTCAACATAAATTGTGTCTAGCCTATTACAAAATCTGACAGACTAATAATGCATCAGTTGCGCATCCGAGAAACATTACTTACGGCTCTCAATCGGTCCCTTGTAAAATCTCTTTGAAACAAACTAATAACTTTTACCAGGTACCTAATATATTTCACTAAAAAAAAATTAAAAAATGTAAATTGTTAGCAAAACTAGTACTTGTGTATGTGCTTAAAAAGCTACACAAGTGCCAGCATTTGGCATCTGAGCACCTTCAAAAAATAACAAAGGAAATCCTGGGCACATCCCTGCATTCATAACCGTCCACAAGAGTTTAATCAGGAATTATGATATTAGTGATAATTTTCTGTATATGAATCTATAAAACATTGTATTAAGTTGTGGGACACAAAATTTTCTGTTATGGATTAAACAGTTAGATAGCTTGAGAATTGCATGTAGCCCATGGCTGTTACTATAGACACAGGTTACATACATGGTTTTAAATTCTGTACAGCATGGCTTAGTCAAAATGATTCAGTTTAAAGTATATAGTGTGAAAGTCAAAATTTTTCTGTGAACTGTCTGCACCAATAAGTGAATATCCCTTTGCTGTTTGAACCTGAACATTCAAAACGTGCTTTTGTCAACATCATGAATCAAGTGTGTTTTGAGTTCAGTGCAAAAGTCATATTAAAAGTTTCAACTTCTTAAAAAAATTTCGAATTTATAGGCTAAAAGGGGCTACATCGGTGAACTTATTGCATGATGACACTGGATTTGGGGAGGGGGAGGGGTAGCAGTTATGTGTGCCACATGATTTTAATAGTGTTGGGGAAATTCCAAATCCCCCCTTCCAAATTGATTTTGTTACATGCATGAACCTTCATGGAGGGCCCGGAGGGGCTGTAGTCGGATAACAAAAATTACCAATGAGGGTCTTTAATTAAAGATTTAAATGAAAAGTTGTACTTATAAGCACTTTTGAATTCTGACAAAATCCCTGGCTTACAATGAAGGTGGTAGTGTGTGGGGGAGGGGGGGGGGGGTGGGGGCAAACACAATTTTGCTCCTTGTTCACTTACAGTAGGATGCTTCCCTGCCTAGATTACACGGATCTATTTTATGGCAAAACACACAGAATAAAAGTGAAACGAGCAAGAAACAAGCGAGAATCTGCATAAATTCCTTCCCTATCCCTTACAGAAACTAGAAAATGTGGAAATACAAATCATATAAACCACACTGTCCATGAGTTGCTTTTCCAGGAAATGTGTTTATTTGCAATTGATACTTAACATTAACATATAGCAAAAGTTTTATTGAAATGTTTAAAACAGACTGAAATGATCGAATGTTTGTAGAACTTTCTAACATTCTTCTAATCTGGTAACATTAGGATACGTACTAGCTGACCGACATAGAAAATACAAATATTTAGTTAAAATAAAATATGGAAAGGGTGATTTGTATTAGAAATTATAGAAATGTTTGTTACCAAAAACAAACATTTCAGATTTGAAGTTAATTCGACAAAGTATCCAACATGCATAAATTTATATTCGGGTTTTGACTAAGTTGCTGCACGTTATTACTAGTACAGAAGATGGTGTGGGTATGACTATTTTACATGAATAGCGTAACTGCTGGTAAAAAATAAAAAACCAAGTCAGAAACAACATACATACACTGTACATTATATATTCCAGCCAATATTGACCAAGTTTCTCTTTGGTGCCCCCGACTTCCTGACACAAGTCGGGGGCACATGCAGCCCTAAATTATGTTATGTAAGTTGAGAAACTGAAGAAAAGAAAATGTCACATGATTTTCAGGTGAGGCCCAACACTGCCATGTTTGTCATGGCCAGTAAAAATTATTAGCTTGCTACTTGTATGTCCAAGCTTGGAAAGGATTTCAACCACATATTGTTTTGCCAGCAGCTTGCACAAGCTCCTGTAGTCGAGGTTGTGGATCATAATTACTAGGTATCACAGTGAAGCCTGTCCATGAGTTTCAATAGCAACTATAGATGCATTTGATCATGAACCAAGAACTTTACCAGCACATGTGGCGTTAAAGGGTGTGAAAACTCGCGCAAAAAGAAACGTCTAATGCCGGTAATCTGACTAGTTTCGAATGAGGTGTACTACAGAAGTGTTGGACACCACCATCAATCCCAGAAAATACACACACAGCTTGCTACCGTCGGTAATTAGACACTTGTGTACAGTCAGTACATACAGCTGTGGTCATATACCCACAGCACAGTGTACAAACGATACAGCGATGGACATCTCAGGTCCAGCTAAAGATAACAAGGTATCACGTTTTATTACTGTCTGCATTTTGTAGCGACAAGAAGAAAAACTTCACTTGCAAGCGACGGAAAGTTAACTTTTTAATGATGGCGGCACGCTATTTGGGGCGAGTCTTCAATGCCTTTAACTTTGTGCAAGCATGCAGTCTTGTCTTGAGATGACATCTGAATTGATCCAACAATTTATTTCGGAGGATAAGGGCATGATATCTAACTCTGCATACAGCTTTTCTGTCCAATCTCTATCTATTTCCTTCCGTTTCATGAGTTGGATTTACGACTACAGTGATGTGTTATTAAACACAGTCCAAAGCTGAGCTTTATAACCGCAGGCATGTATCACTTTAATCCCCACTTAATGAGGGGGAGAGATCAAACTGAAATGTGTTGGAATAACTTGCAAGTTCATGCATTTATATACTGTAGATCATTACTGAGAGGAATGTATCTACAGCAGTGTCTAACCATGAGATATACAAAAAACAGTTTAAGAGGTGTAACCTTTTTAGTGTCAGTCATTCTGCCTGGCTGAAATTAACATGCAAAAAAGGGGGTAGTATGCAGGTTAATGGATGAGATTGGGGAGGGGGAGGTTGAAAAACTGACAATCTGCAGGAATTTGCATTACTTAGTGGAAAACAGATAATAGTTCAAGTTTTTGTATTTCAATGCTTGGTAGCAAGTAGATGGAAATGATTTAAAACTAATGAAAGGTAACAAAGAAATCGGAAAAAATGCGGTATTTTAACAGAATTACGTTTGACCTCTAACCTGCAAATTATTATTGTAAATGTGATGTATCTGAAAACCGGAGATTTATTATATCAAGCAATTAATTAAGTTCAAAATAGAGGGGAGACTTACCTTTTCACACAGCCATTTTCGTTGGGTAGGTTATGTTGAGATCTCATAAGGATAGGGCTATCTAGGCAAGAATGGTAAAAGCTTTAAAGTTACCTATTGAAAAGTTATGGAAAGTGAAAAATCTTGCCTGGTGAAGTATTGGTATTAAACCATATTCATTCTGAAAGGCAGCCATGTTCTACAAAGACCAGTTCTGAGTATAGTGTGCAGGGAATAAATTTCATGTTCGCATAACATATTTGAGGCTTAGTATTAAGCTTCGGTTGAGTAAAAGGCAACAAAAAAGTAGCCTGGGTTTGTATACACAACCAGCTACATTTGTTTAATTTTACATTTCATTTTGTATAATTATTGATACTGTTGAGATAACCTTGAGATAACATTTGATATTTCAAAGTATTTTAGGGGATAATACTGATGACCTTTAAAGGGTGTGAAGACTTGCGCAAAAAGAAACGTCTAATGCCGGTAATTTAAACTAGTTTCGAATGAGGTGTTAAACACCACCACCGATCCCAGAAAATACACACACAGCTTGCTACTGTCGGTAATTAGACACTAGTGTACAGTCAGTGCATACAGCTGCGGTCAATACCCACAGCACAGTATACAAACGATACAGCGATGGACATCTCAGGTCCAGCTAAAGATAACAATTAAGGTATCACGTTTCATTACTGTCTGCATTTTGTAGCGACAAGAAACAAAACGTCACTTGCAGGCAACAGAAAATTAACTTTTTCAGATGGCCGCATGCGGTTTGGGGCGATTCTTCAGTGCCTTTAAGACACCTCAAATTGTGTAAATTAAACAAGCAGCAGTTTTCCTTTTTTTGGGCCATCATAAATTATTCCGTGAGAAGACATTGTCCCCTATTAATAATAATAATAGTCTCAATTCTAAGCACGAACCACTCTCGGGGGCTCTCGGTGTTCTTACATGTAAAATTACATTTTACTTTGAGGATCTCTTTTCCTTTTCCTCTCATCTGCAGCCTTAAAGATCGCTCTCAACAGGATTCTGGATGTTGGATGTCAGAGGAGAAGTGCTGAAGGTCACAATCCTTTACCTTCCTTGTACAGCTTTCTTCTTCTGGTCCTTGATCTTGACAAGGTAATATATTTAAATTCAGAGGCAAGTAGTCACTTTCAGAAATTTGATCCAATCATCTCAAGTTTTATAAAGATAACGTGAAAACTGAGAAAGGGACGTGAAAAGAAAGGTGGAAAAAAGAGAGAGGGAAAAAAAATAAATCAAAACAAGAAAAAAAAAATCAAAAGCAGAAATGAAACATCTGTGAATTTTGATAATCATGTGTTTGAGATTCAGATGTACTTTTTTTTATGCTAATTGAAGGACCATTTGTGGTAGTAGACTTGTTTTGCATAATTGTTTGGAGAGTTCCACTGATATAGCCACTGTATAGTTTTGTCATATATGTATCAAAAATAACTACATCATTTCAGTTAAGGTTACCAATTAGGTATGAGAAAAAAGAACGGCATATATAAATTATAGATGTTTGTCATTAACAACACTGTATTTAATTCAAAACACTGTAATACTCACTTTTTTACACATAATATGAGGAAGGAGAATACACGGAACGAAGACCTGAAAACTATTTTCAAACATTGCAGTTTGTAAATGGCAAGAGGGGTAAATGACATTTGAGAACAAGAAACTATCTAAAAGATAATGCCCTGTTCTTGCTTATGTGGGCCCCAAAAGTAGTAATTGCTGACAAGATTCAAGAGCTTCTCTTGGGGCTCTAGATAAACCCTCTTGAGGTTTGTAGTCTCAGGACAATGACAAGAGAGAAAGGCAAATTTTTTATAATCAAACAAGGAAGAAAACACAAAAAAACATTTTCCAATTAGTTCTCTATACAGTAACACTAAATGTTTACATACAGTTAATCCTCGCAAGAGGCCTTCTCAGAAATAGGTGTTTGTGTGTTAAACCTACCCTGTATAAATAACCTACAAGACTTTACAATAGTGTAAATCTTGAAAATGGGAAGGAGGTGATTGAAACGGGTGGAACGGGAGGGGGGAGGGGGGGGGGCGGGTAGGATGGACAGCCTAGTTATATGACACATTAGTACATGCATGGAATCATTCGATGAAGCTGTTCTCCCCCCCCCCCTCCAATGAAACAAAAATACAAGGACAAGTGCATCCACTTTTTACAAATTAAATGAAGTTGCCTTTGGGAGCTGATTGCCTTATCTTTTAAGGTAACATGGGATGTGCTCCCTTCTACCGTAACAAAGTGAATAATCAGCTGCGGCCGAGAAGTCTCATTACGATGTAATTATTCCGAAAGTTTCATCAGTGTCGAAAATCTTCAAAGAACAGTCCAGAAAATGCGATACACTAAAGTCAAACCTGATATCCTCTGTGGAATAACTCCAATAGATATTAAGAGATATCTCCTTTCTATATGACTTTACGGAGGATCCTTGCCGAGGAGAGCAAGTCGTTGAGTGAAATTGTCTCTTTGTCTGTTAATGAATTGCCGTGGATCAAAGTATTTATCAGAAGGGGTATATACATGAGCTCAGTGCCTAGACGTGAGATTTATTTCTCTTCTTGACGTCAATAGGGTACTTGTAAATATACGACTGTTCATTTATACAGAGACGTACACACTGAGATCAGATCATTGCATACATGTAATGACATCTCAGCATGATGTCATAACTTGGAGAAAAAAAAAAGAGCTTGCAGGGAATTTACTGATTAAATTCCCTAATTTCAATTTTATGCAATCCCTCAATCATGATAAGTTCAATTTGGTACACCTTATGGAACATTTACGATGAAAAACAAAGATTTTTAGATTGATCATCAATCAAGGTTATCAGTATTTCCTCAAAATTTTTATAGTGCCAAAAACTGGCTGAATGATGGCAAATGTTTTCTTCTATATGGGGAATCAGAGATTCTCAATTAGACAGAAATTTAACATTGGTATAAAGAGCAAAGCAGGGCCAAAGAGAACCCAAATTATCACTTTACCTAGCTAGATTAAGCAATGTTCATTAAGTTGTTCCCAGAGTGACATTGAAGAATATTTCATTAAAGAAGGGGGGTGGCTGCGAAATTCGAATTAGCATGCAGAAGATGTCAGAATCTCGCTAGCTAGCAATTAACATATGCAGACATAACTTGATCGCTATGCTTTCGTTTGCAAACCATTCTAACCCTGTGTAAAGCGAAGTTGCGTGCTAAGATAAAAAGCCTGATTTGCAAGCTAACAGAAATTTCTGCCTGCAATTCGCAAGCTAATTGTTCTGTGAGAGAGACCAAGAAGGTATAACCGAAGAGCTGTCATGGTTACATATATAATCACAAGACTGGTTCAATTCAGTTCTTTCATACAATTACAAATAAAAGAAGAAAGAACCATTCTGTTGGTTAAAATGTCTTTTTCTTTTTAACTCTGTTAATCTGAAGTCATTATAATCCATTTTTGTCCTCCTTTAGAGCTTTCTGTCCACATCCTCTGGTATTTCCGTCAATAATCAATGGCAGCTATTTCTGGAAATTGTGCCGTTCATGGTTCACACCCAGATAATCCTTAATATTATTCAGACCTACCTCAGACTGTATGACCAAAGTAAGAAGGCATCAAAGGGAAAGTGCAACATGGCTGATACTGCAGAAGTTAATGATGTAAGTAGTTTATATAGAACGACTTGGGGAGAAATTTAGTTTGGATGTGTCATAGTTCACGAAAATTTATTATTATATACCCCCCTCATGTTTCATTTATCTACTCTGGTTTCAGGTCATTTACTTTTAATTCGTATGTGAAATGTCTGGAATTGCTCCTTTAAGGTCAAATTGATGACCTTTGCCCCTGGACCTCAGTCGAGGCCTATCCTTGTGTTAAAGGATGAATTAAGGCATATTTTTAATCTTGATATGTTACAGTCCAAGAAAAATGGAAAATGTGAGCGCTAGTAACGTTTCTATAGCTATTCCCAGTTTTCAAGATATTCACCTTCAGAATATGCTCAAACTCTGGAATGATCCTTTAACAGCTAATTTGATGATGATGTTGTCTTCTTAGAGCAGGCCTAAATGTTAATGTTAATCCGTTGTTTTATAAATTTGAATAACTTAACCAAAACATTCTTCAAAACATGGACTTCAACACCATTTATCCTTGACAAACTTGTAATACATTGTAAACATGTCCTTTGAGGCCATAAGAGTCTCATATTTTCCTCTTTGTGATTTGGTGTTTCATCTGAGGATTGCACTATATAGTATTACTTGATGAACACAGATGTTTAAAGGGTCATATTTCATAAATGAAAAGTAATATAGAAATACAACCTAGACTGACGGCAGTATTATTTAACGGTGTACAACATATCAAACATAAATGTTTTGCCTAAAGTCATCCTATAATTGTAATTTTATTATTAACTCTACCAAAACATGTTCTGTGTTCAATCATAAATAACCCAGGACCCTAGCTGTAGCTGACTTTGGTGCTGTTTACTAAGGAAATGATCCGATGTAGACTACTCATGTCAATCAGGGTTTTTCTGCTGCTGCAGTGTATATTTTCTTCCTGCAATCTGACATGGCATAAACCCCTGGTAATACAAAGTGGGGGTTGCAACCCTTTTTAGGGTCACCACAATTTTTTTAATATGCAGGCAAAAAACTTCAGAAGAAAAAGGAAATGCTGATATGTTTTGGGAAAAATAGAGTGGAAAAGCTGGAACATAAAATTACTTCAACATTTTGTAAAAATATAACACCATTTTTTCTGCTAAACATCATAAATAATATAAAAAAGGGAGCCCTGTAGATACTAGGTTACTTAACAGATAACTGCTGCTGGAGGGTTGCCATGATGATATTGGTGCTTAAAAATGGGAGTTCACCAAGCAAAATGTTTGAATACCAGAGGTCTAAGTAATACAACTCATACAGCAGTCATCTGCTTTAGGTAAATACAAGATATTCCTGCAATCATTGAATGAAGATATATATATTTTTTTTTAAATTTAAATTTTTTTTTAATAGAATTAAAGGATGTAGTTACTGTTGATTGGCTCATCAAGTCCCATTGTTCTATATATAAAATACATTCCCAAGAAATTTCAGAGAAATCCCTCTTTCTGACATGGTTTGTGTTTGTAAATCACTAGGATAGAACAAGAAATATCTCTGAAATGCTGCAGCTTGCGAGGGCTTTTGCCCAACAGGGCGCTGCCCCTGTATCTCAGCAGTGTTGGTTGTTGGCACCTTGCAAGCCATAACCAATAACATACATTAAACCCTCCATCAGAAATACCTCCCTATACACCTCTGATTGCTAGTTAGACTGACATTTAATCCCATGCTGTGACATGTACTGTAAATACCTATATACCAGTCATTAATTACATCCCACAAATTCTCTTATTCACCAAGAATGCAGATTTCAAGGAACAAGTTTCTTTTTTTTTTCTTTCCATCTTTTATGATTGATTACTCTACAATTGTTTTTAACTCATTGTAATGTAGTTTATTAAAATGTATTGCTTTGTATTATCAAGTAAGTGAAATATACAAATAATGTGAAACGAAAATGTTCACTTGATTGACTCACAAAAGCAGCTTTACCTCATTGCTTTGATACTTTCCTAATCAATCTGATTCCCAATCAATATGATACGCTACTTAATATCACATGTTTTCTCTTGGTTCGATGTCTAGGTGTTAACTCTCCTGGACCAATGGCTTCGATGCTATCCACAAGACTTTGTTCGTGATGCCACTGCGGAGAAAGGAACTCAGTCTCTGGTGAATCTCCTCGGGGAAATGAAACTGAAGGACCATCCAACGACGGTCAATCTGCATACCACATTCAGAAAGATCAAATCTGGTATAGTGGTCCAAGGTCTCACCAAGAGAGGATTCTCCGTGAAACGTCTGGTGAATCGAACCACCAGTTCCCCTCCTCAACTTCAAGAGATGCATTCTCCTGCCAGATTGTGTAGAGATGAGAGGCTTAGAGGTAGTGGAAGGAGCCTGGATCGCATATCTGGAGGCACTCCCAGCAAAATCCCCAAAACTTTCTTGAATCTGTTATCTTTAAAGAGTGGTTCGGACTCCCAAACTATTGAAAGCAGCGCTAACCTCGATAGAGATTTCAAGCAGGTATAGTAATGATGTTACAGTCACAAAAATATACTTTCTCAACTTTTAATTTTTTAGTCATGAATGATATTGCTTCCTTTCTTCCACTTTTTTTTTGCTGCCTGAAGGTGGACTTTAGGGATCACAAACTCAATAAATTGCTTGACAATTTTGCCAAATTATCATTTGCATTATGAATAACTTGATATTCCACATTTTCATATTATTTTGTGACAGGTTGAAAACAAATATACCAACTTCAGTAAAACTTTGTAAATATGATCTTATTATGGTCAAAGAGAAAAAAAAGGAAAAAAAAAAAGATTTTCTTTTTTTTTTACCACTAAACATTTTTACCGACCTGAATATCTGGGATTGTTGCTGAAAGTTTAGAATGAGGGTGCAATTACTTCTGATATTTTTGGTAATAAATAAGGCAAAAAATAACATGTTATTTAAAGTACAAGACAGAATATAGTAACAGTTCTTAAAGGGACTATGTAGTAGAACAAAATACTGCTTGATATTTCAAACTGGTCACCAAGAATGAAAACTTTATTACACACCTTTCAGCATTTCTTTTGGCAATTTGAAATTTCTATTTGCATGGTCTATTTGTAATTTTGTGACATTCTCTGTGTGGACAAGTTTTCACGAAGCCATAAATCAACAATGGCTTCCGCATGTAACGTTTGGTACCATTCATAGACGTTTCATTTGTTGCTGCAATTTATCCTCTCCCTTTAAGTGAAGAGTATTAACCAGTATGTTTGGCTATCGTACGCACAAACTCTTTTGGTTCTGATGTCTTTCATGATAAAGAGATAGGTTTGGTTCATTTTGCTCGTAGAAACAGGACCGTTAATTTAAAGGTCATTAGTGTGGGTGGATGTTTATAAGAGGCTGTAAATAAAAAAAATAAATAAAAAAAAATCCTTTATATCAGATAATATTTGTTTATGCCATAACATTATATCATAAAATCTTTACACCTTTATATTGTCGTTATCTTTTTGAGGCTTCCATAGGAATTGAAGAGAAAACATGTCCAGTTATTTTTTGCCTTGTGGTTCCAAATCTTGTATCAATCTAAATCAAACCATGCACACTTGTAATATTCACATTTGTTTGGATCCCATGCCTGTAAAACCTTCAAAAACTTGGGTTAATTTGGCCTCAAATCTCCATTTTTAAAAGAAAAATGTAAGTAGTTAGCCTTAATGGACATTAGTTGAATTAGTTCCACATATCACAGGGTTTGGTGCTCTTGTACATAATGAACAGAGAACCCCCCACCCCCCCCCCCCAAAATGAACCTTATAAAATAAATTGAAAGTTGAAACACTGGCTGATAATGTAACAATTTCATTGGTAACTAACGTGTGGAAACCTCGAAAACGTTACAAGATTTTAAGACCTTTTCATTTTGTAATATAGTTATCGACTGCAGAATCGCAGAAGCCTTCAACAAATGCCAAAGTCTTACCTTAATCTAAAAAAGATGAACGGCATATGTGCAATGGGGAAATTCTTTTGGAGGTTCCAAATGTCAAACTGTCAGCTTTACTTTTCAATTTCTTTGCTAAAAATGATTGCATTCTGGAAGCAAGGAATTGCATGTTGAGAAGAAAATTAGATTTTGGGTTGGTTTGGAGTTCTAATTTGTCCTCAAACAGTTTGATTTATTTTCATCTTTTTCTTGGCCATTCCATCTTTGCTCTCAGTTTCTTGGAAATAACTAAAAGAACAGAACATAGTATTATTGTTATTAAATTGTCGGGGACGCAGTTGGAATATTTTGTGATTGCTCGAGGGGATTTTTTAGAACACTCATGTTTAATAAATTTGGTTCTATAATCCTCCAGGGGGGTTATGTACTTCACAATATTTCCAATATCGCCTTATTAGCCTTTTTTACCCTTTAAGCTTAAGATAAGAACGAATTGGAGGCACTTGCCTTTTGATGGTAAGTCTTCCATTGTGGAATGTGATTATCTGTAATAGTTGAAGAATTTCAGGGTAAAACTGAGATATAAGTTTTAAGTATGTCAGAGTTCAGTAGAAATCAGTGCAGGTGAAGTAAGCAATCATTTCCGTTCTCAGTTCATAAGATCCACCAAGAGATAGATTCTCTGAACTTGTCTAGAAATTCACTGCAGTGGCGGAGCTAGGGGTATTGGTCAGAGGTTGAGAAAGGTCTGTAGGGGCGCTTTCGACACTATCTAAGCGGAGGGCCACCACAGGTTGGCGCGGAGCG
>JAIPMN010021112.1:0-16251 GCA_020650975.1 Apostichopus californicus | reverse complement strand
ATTCCTCTGAAGATACACAGGCAAAAATAGGCATTTTGTTTTGGGGTGATTTTTGTGAAGCAAATTTGAGATTTTTTCGGTTGACTAATACACACCTTAATCTGCCTGAGAACAATGTGTTCTGTGAAAATTAGCTACATATTATTAAACTCCATAGTTTTAGCTTTCATCTGATACCCTACATATAATGATTCAACGTTTTTAAATTTTTGGTGAAAAGGTTTACTAGTTTACGGAACTGCCCTATATCCTTTTTATTTGTAAGTTTCTTATAGATGGCCTCGGGAGAGACAAGCACTTTGCTAACAAGTCTTTTAGCCCTATTAAAAGGTTGTCATAATAATTAAAATCTTAATAACTACAACAAGCAATAATAATTGTAACAAAATATGACCTCATAGCTCTGGTATTAGTTCCTCATCCATGACAACAAAACAACAACAAAAATACAGGATATTTTCTAGACTATGATTCCTGATAAAAATGTTTTTTTCCCCAAAACAGAATTCTACCTCCATGTTGGCAAACTATTTATTCCAGTCGTTCGGTATTTTAGCAATTAACGCACAAATTAGTTTGTTTTGTTTCCAATACAGAGAGAGAGAAGGCCCACAAATTTATACGATTTCTGTTACCTTCTCAGTGCTGGTAAAATATTCTTTCACCAAATCTTCCACTCTCTGTGTGTTTAATGCTTCCGGTCGGAGAAAGTCACCGAGGTCTTCTCCTGGCTTGGTATCTGAAGGGAAATTAAAGGAATTGTAGAAAATAAATGTAAGAGAATTTTGAATACTCCAGGAAGAAAATTGCCAAGAAAACACAGGCAAGAGATGTAAAAGATAGCTAGCTGCAATCCATGCCTTAACTACTAACAAGGATAGTGCCAATAATAATGAAATAACTGATGATAAGAAGCTAGCAATGTTTTCATCACTAAATTCAAACTTAATAGGCCTAGTGTGCTACTCACATGTTCTTCTCACCCAAAGCTGGACAAGTTTATTAGCATCTTATTAATTAACTACTTGATCAAATATTATGCAGATATCCAAATGAGGAACATCTGCCATTAAATGTTTCAAACTATAATATCTATCTTTCAGGCAATCAATCTCCTGATATTCTGTTTGAAATCGGAAGGCTGGGGGGGGGGGGTGGGTGGAGGGAGGGAGGGAGGGGGCATATGAAGTAAAAAACACAATCTTCCACATACACTAAAGATGACCGTGGCTTCACTTTGTTTCACTCTGTACATTAGTGGAGACTAAGACAGGGATGTGCCCACGCTGGGCGGCCCCGCCCAGCACTAGAAATTACCGCCTAGCACTGTCTTAAAAAATCGTGAATCCCGCCCAGCACTATTTTCATCTAAAATCCCAACATTACTAATAATTTATTCAACATAAAAAGGGCCTAGCCTATGCCAAAATCATACAGACTAATAATGCATCAGTTACGCATGCGAGAAACATTACTTACGGCTCTCAATCGGTCCCTTGTAAAATCTCTTTGAAACAAATTAATAACTTTAACCAGGTACGTAATATATTTCACTAAAATAAAATAAAAAAAATGTAAATTGTTAGGAAAACTAGTTCTTGTGTATGTGCTTAAAAAGCTACACAAGTGCCAGCATTTTGCATCTGAGCACCTTCAAAAATTTCTCAGAGGGGTGGGGGACACCCCCCCCCCATTAGACCCCTCCCACAGGATGGCGATCAGTATACCCGGCACTCACGAAATCCTAAGCACATCCCTGCTAAGATATTTCACACAAAAACATACATTTTTTATGAGCGGTAAAGGCTGGGATATGGAATGGGGGGGGGGGGAGGGTGGAGAGACTTTGTGGTGGGTTTAATATCTTGCTGGTTGCAATGGTTACCGTCGCTTTTCGTTCTCGCTTCTTTCTTCTTGTTGAACAGGATGAGATCTTTGGGATTGGCGACCTTGTTGCTGAACTGCTGTCCGAATCTGTTTACATTAAACGTCGAGAATCCACCGCTGTAGTCGACCTATAGAACCAAATGAAACATGGATAAAGTTAAACCATTTGGCCGAGGCTGACGGCCAATCAGACTGTTCGTTAAGACCGCTGAAGGGCGTCTCCCACCGGACGCAGGGTGACAATCATGATCAGCTCGCAGCTCTTTTGGGACTCTACGAGGGCAGAATTGCCCTCTGTTCCTCCCCTGAATGTTTCATTCCCTAACTTTATCCCCCCCACAAACCCCCTGCGGATGTCAGAGTTGTCCACGAACCCCCGACTTTTCGAGACACGATCTGAGTCATTATTATACTATAATACGCATAACAGTGCTTCGTAAAAGACCAAGTTCATAGTGTAATATTGTAATGGAAAAAAAAAACAAGAGATAAACAAATATTTATTTGGAAACTGCAAGATCAGATCAGCTCTTTATCTTCACGATGTACTGTCATGCGTACACCAACTTCACCAAAGTCATGCGACCTGTGTCTGTTTCATAATTCAGTTATTTATCACATGCACTGTACGGTATGTATGGCAACAAATGCGTATGGAACGCGAAAAGAATTTGTCGATAGGTGCGACTTTTGTACATTACTAAATTATATGTATCAGATTTTAGTTCAACAAAAAGTACTCTAGTTTTGACTTTCAGAAACGTCTCACGAACCCCCTGGGATGGACTCACGTACCCCCTTGGGGTTCATGCACCCCAGTTAGGGAACCCATGCCTAAGAACTTGAGGAATAGCCCCAAATTTCTGGCAAAAAATATATAAAGCACATTTTTATGACTGTGTGATTATTTACTGCACAATAGTATGATGGAAAAGATTGCCATAGAACCAAAAGATCGAATCCATAGTGAGAGCTGTAAGGCAAAATCAGGTTAATTTAACTCACCCTGAGTCTGACGAGAGGTAATTTAGGCTGCTTTGGATTACCGGAGTGCTCATCCACTGCCTTCGAAATTAATTCTTCAATCTGTTAAACCAATCAAAATTATCGACACAGGATCAACATTCTATTAGACCAATCAAAATTATCAAGACATGATCAACATTTCTGTTCTGATCAAAATTTATTCTAGTCAATAGTTGGTCGATAGTTGCAGGTAGGCTTTTTGCCTACGACAAACTGATATTTAACAATAATGAGTTTTGACCAAAGGCATTAACTATTTAACCGGACACGATGCGTTGGTATAAATGTGTTTGTTTGCTGGATCTCTGTAAATGGGACTGAAATTTTGGCCAAACAATGACCTCGTTGATTATTTATACAACAGACCAAACTAGGATTCTTTAACAGACAGTCAAGATCGACATGAGGCTTCAAATGTCGAATGTCTCCCGACCGACTTAAAAAATTTATCGAAATCTATCATCGCAAAATGATGTCGCCTTTTTCGAGAAAAATAATTTCCCACAAACCTTTGCAGCACAATATTTCTCCACTTTCTTCTCAGCATGAACGTCAGCCGGGTCCAAATCTGTGTCCAGCAGACACACATCTTCGATGTAAAACTGCCTGACCGTTTCCAAGGGTATCTTGGTGCATTTCATTTCTTTATTCCTGACCTGAAGAAGTGCTACATGTCTGTCATAGAATGAGATGATAAATGGATGATATGAATATGGTTCATACATAACCTAAACCAAAACCGATAGCAAACAGATGATGCATTTTTAAACATAATTCTGTACCACTGTTTTAATACGAATATGGTTCATACAAAACCTAACTAAAAAGCCCATTCCAAAAAGATGAAATAGTATCAAAAATAATTCAGTAGCGACTGTTTTGGGATTATTTAACTGACACACAAACCCAACCCAAACCTTAGCTTAAATCTGAAAAGAGCTCTCTTTGCGAAGAATATTTACTAGTCCCTCAAACAGGTAAAAAACAATTCTCTTTGGTGGCCTCACGTTTTGATCTCTTTTCCAGGTTCTTCTCCATGTAGAATCCATTTTTAATACCACGATCAACGTTGTCCAACTTTAGTACATTTCTCTTAATTCATTTCTGTACTTCTCTGCTATCTACAATTCAGCTGCTTTGTTCACTAATTGTGTCTTGTTTATTTAATTGACTCTTTGTTTTACAAACATGAAGATATAGAAGGGACTAAAACAAAAGTAAGGAAAATGACTTTAATGCATACTTCTTAACGGCTTCCCCGTGGCTGAGGGAGGTTGCTATACTGCTCCCCGGTTGACTGATGAAAAAGTTCTGAGTTGGATTCCAGACTGGATCTACGAGACATTCGTGCTCGTGACCCCAGACGACGAGGTCGATAAACTCATTAAGGAACTGCTCTGGGATGTAGTTATGTTCACCATGCTTTGCTCTAAAAGTAAATATACAAACCAAAAAATAGTTTAAAACGGATGTTTACAAATCTGTCATATAAATTTTGCCTTTTGTTTGGTGGCAGAACTGGTGTGGCTCCCAGAAAAACGGATTTCTAAACAGCATCTCGATTTATAAATAAAACTCACACACAAACACGCACACATACACACAGACAAGGAAACAACAAAAATGGATAGGTAGCTAGGATATAAGAGAAGGTTATGCAATAGGAAGTTTGTTTTTTTTACATCAACTTTTCTTTAAATGATAAATTCCTTAATGAGACATTTACCACTAGATTTATCACAATCTAACTTAAGCTTAAGTTTTATAATAATATAAGAAACATATATACTTGAAAGCATAAATCTAATTTAAGTTCTATACTTGAACATGAAAGAAAACATACACTTCTGCCAACCCTAGTCCACCAAACACACGTCAAGAATGATGAAATGATGTGATAAAATCCACAGTGTTTTAATGGCAATAATTACACATCAAATAAAACTTCTGTTCGTACTTGAAGTAAATGGTTTAATAATTGACACAGAAAATGTGGAGTAGATTAATCTGTCCTCCTCACCTATTTTGATGAATAACAAACATATTGAACCACGAATCTCTGTTTTCCTTCGGTTGTAACATGGACACTTTGCCCTGCAGAAACATTCTGTGAAGACGCTCGTCTCGTATGGATCCTGAATAAAACAATTAATTATGAATTATAATATTGAAATATTCCTCTCTTTCTTTAAATCCTAATTATATAAGAGAGTATCGTGTATAACTGCCACAAAATATTATTTTTTTTCATTATTAGTTGCGCAAACTTAAAAGTTGGATAATTGTTTTATATCCAAAATGACCCACTGTGAATTTCCTTCTTTGATTTTTATTCTCATTTTTCTTGTTGTCTTTCTCTCTATCACTATCACTATATGTATGATATCACAGTTAAACATTGTGATAACACAGTAAATTATTGTGATATCACAGTAAAACATTGTGATATCACAATGTAAAACATTTGAAACACAAACTGCTGAAAAATTCCATGAACTGCTATTAAAGCTGTTAATCTGGCAGGTGGTCAATTCGAGAAAAAAAAAGATCGGTCTTCAAATTTTTTACTTCTTACAAAGACTAACATCTGAAGTCTGATTAAAACTTGTAGGGTGAGTGGCAAGCATGCTGATAGAATTGCCATAACACAAATTGACAGTTTGTGTATGTGGAGAATGGGGTGGGGGAGCAAACAGGACTAACCAAACTAAATGCCAATGGGCAATCTCTGCATCATAAATAATAAATACCCAACTTCGATAACTGTAAAGTAGGTTTATATCTCACTGAAACAACAGGGTATGATATGAATGAATATGAAAATGAATATGAAATGAATACTCCATAAACGAGAACAAAATCATGAATTGAAATTTAAAATAAATATGAATTAAAAGTTATCTCACCAAGACCATACAGAGCAAGTTTGGTTCTTCCCTTTCGCAAAAGGATCGGTGATATCTTGACGTCTTCCAGCGACGGGCTTCTGCCAAAATAGTTGACGAGACCGGCGATGCTCAAAACGTCCAAGGCACAGAGGTTGCCCAGCTGAAGAATAAATCGGTAATATCGATGAACAGAAAATATATAATTATGGGAAACCAAAACCATGGGGATGACATGTGTATCTGCAGACTGCCACGAAACCCCCCCCCCCAGGGAATAACTTAGTGTTCATATTTTGCGTAATACTTTTGATGCCTCTGAATTTGTTTCTTCTTGTTGAATTCAATAGTTCCTGTGTAGAAAACTGCTGCATATGTATGTAACAATGTATGTAAGTATTTTAGATCCTCCTGCAAGCAGGAACTGGCGAAGAAGCCTCATCTGCTTATCAAAGCCGCAAGCTGACCGAAATCAGTCTCTTAGGTTCATATTTAACGTCCATGATTATGAATTGTCAATTGCCAACAACTCTGTAACTGGACGATATACATTAATCTTGGAGTGACTCGAACCGGGGACCTTATGATTGAAAGGCACCGGCGTTAACCACTGAGCTAACACTCTTTATATCTTTACACTTGAATAGCAACGTGACCATATTGAATAACATTTTGCAATGCGATACTGGACCCTGTGTTAAAGCAATATTCAGAAATGGGACACAAATAATATATGGAAAAAAAAAAAAAAATATTCTACACATTTAGTCTGAAAACCTAAATATATGGTTGATTGATTTGTAAAATATTTCACCACACAAAATGCTTCCTTACCTGTGGATCCTAGTAAAAGTCGTTTGTGATGTCATTAAGACTGAATTTCTTCAAAAGCTTTCCTTTCCTATTCTACATATTGTTCTTGATTTGTCCTTGATAAGTGGTACCATTTGGAAAGTTTGCTTTAATTCTCAAGGTTCTAAGAATGTCATTATCATGTACAACTGGCAAGAATATTATCTTATTAAATTTAATAAATTGTACTTTGTAAGGAGTGTTAGCTCAGTGGATAACGCCGGTGCCTTTCAATCATAAGGTCCGGTGTTCGAGTCACTCCAAGATTAATGTATGTCGTCCAGTTACAGAGTTGTTGACAGTTGACAATTCATAATCATGGACGTTAAATATGAAAGTAAGAGACTGACTTCGGTCAGCTTGCAGCTTTGATAAGCCAATGAGGGCTTCTTCGTGAGTTCCTACTTGCAGGAGGATCTACAATACATACATATTTTACAGAAAAAAAAAGTGACATTTTCCCGAAGCTCAATTGATGACTTCGCTAAACTCGGCTGTTCCAAGATTCATAAAAAATGAAATCTTGGCCTCGAACAAGACTGCAAACCTTCAACTTTATTAACCTGTGGACTGATGTGGCAGACAGTAGACACCTTATCATAAAAAACTTACCCCTGCTGGGTCGTCATGGTTACCATGAATAGAGAAAACAGGCATGTCGACATTCATATTCGGATCGGCGTAATTCACGACAGGAAAACTGAAAGCAAGGAAAGAACAATGTTGATTATGGGCTTCCATACCTATCAAGTACACAAGAAGATACAGACATTAAGTTTTGGGTACAAATATGTTACGTTATACCTTATGGACTTTTTTTCAATTTTTTCTCTTAACTATGTTGCTAATAAAGGTGTTGGGAGGGGGAGGGTGGGTGGCAATATACCAAGTTTTGGGTAGAAATATGTTATATTATACCTTATGGACTTTTTTTTTCAATTTTTTCTCCTAGCCATGTTGCTAATCAAGGTGTGGGGAGGGGGAGGGTGGGTGGGTGGCAATATAGCATTTTTCGACTGGGGTCTAGATCACCGCCATGCCACCCCAGGATGCACAGAATTTCTCAGTCAGTTTTCTGTTCAGGATGTACGCTTTCAGAGACACTTACGGATTTGTCGAGAAGTTTACGCTTGGGTCGCTGAGAAATTCAAACTGGACCGGATTGTCCCCCATGCAGTACTGTCTGAGTAAGGCCATCGAGCAATGCAAGGACTTTCTCGAGGGTTTGTTATCGTGGTATAAGTCCCCTCCTAACAGAACGAAATCCACCTGGTAGGGGAGAAAGAAAAACAAAATACTTGTACTGAAAGTTTTTAATTAAACGAAAATACGTCTGATCAGGAAACAGGGCTGGCAACCCTTGTGAATCAGGTTGATGGGAAATCCAGGCTTTTGGAAAATTCACCACATGTGCAAATAGACAAAAAAAAGGGGGGAGCGGGGGTGGGGGTACAAAAAGAAAAAAAGGGGGGAGGGTGGGAGAAATAATGAAAGTACAGAAGAGGCAGGAAAAGGTTTAATGGAATGAAGATGATGAAATCATGATAAAATAATCACATCAGTAAAGTTTTGAGTTTTATTTTCATTGTAAATTACAGGTTGTCTGTTTTGCAAACAATATCGCAAATCTGGGGTACTAGCAAACTTGTTCGTGGAATATCTAGCCCGACCTTTGAACTCTGCAGTATACAAACACGGTATACTAAAACATAAATACAGAATATTGATAATGACGACGATTCCAATCATTTTACGTTTGGAGTCAAACAATTTTCAGTAATTTTGAACATTAGCACCATGTGTAAATTATTGTGAGGGACATGTTGCCCTGCACACTCCCACCCTCCCCGTCTGGGGTCAGGTGGCCCTGGCAAAAAGGAAACTCAATCTGATACTGAAGATTTTGTCACTGAAATCCTACTTGATCAGTTTGGTGACATTTTACTGTACCTTCTCTTTCTGCGCATGCTGTAGAATTTCTTCAAAAGTGTTCAGAGAATCGTCGGTGCGGACTGAATCTTTCTCCATGTATCCAAGATGGCAGTCCGTTGCTATGGTGACGATGACAGATAATTAAACAAGGGTAAAACAAAAGAGAACAGAAAACACCGCTTTATGTATCCAAAAAAATCACGTCTTTAATAGTAACATTTTTCATTTTAATTTTCATTTATGCATTTTCTCACATACAAATCTTCCGCAGAAAGTAGTACTATGCTTCATAAACATGTGACATTTCAAAAAAATTCTGATGAATTAATTAAGTGAAGTTTATGTAAAAAAAAATTGGAAAAAATGTTATGACTACCGAAAAAGATGTATGCATCATTTTTGAAAATATTTTAAAAAATTAAGCAAAGTTTAAAATGCAAATTGGTAATAACCTTGATGTTACGAGTAAAGAATGATCACATTATTTTCAACACAATGGACGAATACTACTGTATGCATTCATTTTACAAATTAAAGGGGATGTGTCTCTTTTCATTTTTTCTACAAATTTGTCCTTTCCTTTCTAACTTAAAAGGCAACATATATTTGCCAGGGAACTATCTTCCTCATTCTTCAGGCTCTACCGAAAAGTGAAAACATGATAGTTTACTCTGAAAGTGTATAGTCCCTTCACAAAACTACTCACCGACCAGAATCCTAAATGTGTTCTCATCATCTTCTGGGTCATCTCTGTCAAGATAAAAACAAATTTTGAAGGAGATTTAGATGTATATGAAAGCTTCCATTATTTACCTAGTTTATATAAAGTCCAAGTAAGAAGTTAAGTTACATAACCCAAGTGATGCAAATGGTAGCAAAATGTCATAAGGTGGCATACTCCTATTAGAGTCTATATCCATCTGCTCGATTGTTCTCCTTCGGGAAAAGTGCCAAAAAGCAGCAGGAGAACATCTTTTTTGACCTGCTATCAATCATGATCTAGTTTTTTGTGGCTTGCATGTTGAAGAGCATGAATGGAAGTACATGTGGTGAGATAATTGGGTCAATTGAGGCAATTTTAGACCCATTTAGGCTTCTCAGGAGCAGCGTACGAAAATTGTTTACTACCAAGTGAAGAGGTTTGCCTACAAGTGACAAAAACTTCCGGCTCAGGTAGCAAAAAATCTTCAAGGTTAAGATCCGGAAAATTGATGGTGCCATGAAAGGCCATCTTGTCAGCTATCCGGTGATGGGTAGCGTTTAGCTAGTGAGAACTTCTATCTAGACTTAGAGACCACATTACTTTTGTGATTTAGTGTGTAAGTCAATGGGGCTTTTAATGGGCGTATGCTACCATAAGAAGCTACTGGCTGTATTTCATGAATTAACTTCACTTCCCAGCACATGCACATATACGCAACTTTTTAGACCATCAAACCCAGTGCATGTGCAGCCAAGTGTCTTTGGGGGCAATCTTTGTTGAACCATAGGCGAAAGAAGTTAAGCCAAATGATCTTACCTCGTGTCATTAGTACCTCCTTTTGGCATAGCTTTGACTTTCTATTAAGGTTTATAGAAGACTAGACCTATATCTGATAAAGAAAAAAGAAGAAATTAAAGATTGTCAGTAAGAACCATTCATGATGTAAACAGAAATGTATGAATGGCAGAAATCAGCCGTTTCAATCAACCCATTATTTCAACACCCACACAACATCCATCAGTCACTTCTCAAGTACTATAAATGGACCATTCATCCACCCCTTCACTGCAAACCCAACCCAATGTCCACAAACTCAACCCAAGGTCCAATACCAAGAGGAAGGAGATATCTCAATGACTCAATTGTTACATCACTGCCCTGTGTGATAGAGATGCCTGTCATGATCTCAACTATTCCAAACAGCTATTAAAAGTCTTACTCCATCTGACAGATATCATATGTCATATGGCCATTGGCAAGAAAGTTTTAGATTTAGGACCAATTTTTTCAATTGGCCAGATGGCTTTTGTCATTATTCATTATTTATTACTTGTAGGCTACCCCAATTTTTCTGATTCCTTTCTTGGAGAAAGTGATCAAATTGGATGTTGAATTTGAAGAACAATAAGCCTAAGATTGTGAATCTGGATTGTCAAAGCATTGCCTTTCTGAAATGATCACTACTTTGCATAAACAAGGACCTTGTGGAATTGGTAGCACTACTGTAACTTGTAAGTTAACCTGACCAACAATTCATTAAGTCTAGCATATGCAGAGCCTAACTTTTTCGACAATCCTACAGTATCCTACAGTTTGATTAGCTACTGCAGGCATAAAGACAACTTAGTAAGCTTTACTTAGGCCTAGCCTCAGCTTAGATAATGTCGACTTTTTGTACCTTAAACTTATGTTACGCTGAAGTGAAGGTAGTAAAGCTATAGGCATAGGGCCTAGCCTAGTAAAAGTAGAGTAGACCTACGACTACGAATAAATTATTGCTATATTTGACGGATAACCTCACAACGTACAGTAGCCTAGATTGGCCTAAGTTACGTCTTTAACGAAACATGCATTCATGTTTTATAAATTTTCATCCTTGCCTTTACTTTGACAGTAGAGATGTCCCGTTTTATGGAGTGACAGTTTGCTGCAGTGTCAGTACACAAAAACTGAGATCCAGGTGCAGGCGGCCTGATGTTCTTGGGATTTCCCTTCACATACGTGTAACTTCATTTCAGTCGCTTACTGTATGTGAGCAACTGTTTTCTGTTGATAAGTTTAAATTACCATTAAATTTTATTGTATGATCAGGCATACTCTCTAAATAAGATATTTCGATAACTACACAGAAATTTAAATGCCGATGACGAAGCAAAATTTCGATACAAGTGAGTAAAACGACACTTGGTGAATTCTGGTAGGCCTATGTAGAACATATATTACGTAACTTTAGCGAGCGAAACTCAACCACATACAAATTTCTGTCAGTACACGGAAATAGATCGTGAGCACATGTGCGAGAATGTCCACCTAGCAAAACAAACGTTTGGTCCCTTGGAAGCAACATTATAATACTGTAGTGTTACAAGTGCATACGAACTGACAGGGGCTGAGGTGAGAAGTTGGATCAAGTGATTTGATTTCGTGCCAGGCTTTCCTGGGTGACTTTTCTGAAAAAAGTTCTAACTGTTAGTGTTAGAGTAGGTCAATTGTAAGTCCTCAGTCTTACAGCCGGAGTTTATCCAGTTTCACGACATAAACAGACTGTATGTAACAGTTAGACCTAAAGGCATCCTGATGACTGATGTGTTAGGAAATTTGTATCGTCGTATCGGTAAAACACTTAGCCTAGGCCTAAGCTCAGCTGTGGCAGGACTGTCAGTAAGGTATATATTTTGTAGCCTATCACGTACATTCGGTTAGGTTAACTGATTTTCCACGATAAGCTAAGTTTGTGTGATGTATTATGATGATTGAACCATTGTCCTACAGGGACCTACACTGTTTTAAGTTTCGTATTGCATGATGACTTTACCCACCAAACTTTACCCACCAATTCATGAAGAATTGGATCGTACCACAATATAAAAATGAAAAATGTTCTTGATCAGCTATGTCGTAGGGGGGCCACAAAATGCAAGTATCACTATACTATCAGTATCACTCGTTAGCCTAGGTCTAAATACTGAATTCACTACGTAAATTGCCATGAAAAAGAGAATAAGCTTATATTGGTTTAATGCACTTGCATGAAGTGCAATGAAAATCTGTCCACTACGATGTACACATTATAATTATTCAATATATAAACAATAATATCAGTTCATAAATGCTTTTCAGTAATTTCCTAGATGCAGCAGTATCTCCTTATCATAGACCAAGACTACGTTTCTTGAAGTTCGCCAAAGTTTGGTAGCTACAACTAAGGAAATCTTTCCAAAATGGCGGAGAAAACGTCCAGCCGTTTGGAGCAGCGACAACGAGATGGAAACGACAAGTATTTAATTTATTTATTTTCGGGGCAAATTGTGAGGAACTTTAAATATGCTGTTGTATTTATGTAGGCTATACATTGATGGATGCATTCATTTTATAGTAAAGTCTTAATTCAGTGAATTAATCAAAATCATTTGTCTATATGACATTGAAATCTATACAGTATTGAATTGAAGGACCTCAAAAACATGTCGAAATAGCAATACAGGAAAAAATGTTTTAGTGTTTTTCATTTAAAAATAAGGCACAATACCCTGCCGAATATTTTTTTGTACAAACAGGGTGGTACTATACCTCTTCCAGAAAAAAAAATAATCACATTATTTCAAGGAGATACACTTTGCATACTGGCTGTCAAAGAAGACCTCTTTTGTACATTGGAACAACTTTACTACCTGATAAATTAATAAACAGTTACAATACAGGATTTAAAGGAAAATATTTGCCAAAAAAAGTTTGCAAAATATATGGTACAAGATGACCAAATTTCTATTCTGACAACCAGTAGATAAGCATCTAGGTAGTGGTCTCCATGATGCCTAGATTTGCTTATAAATACCTAATTCATGTACATTTGCATATCCCAAAATAGGTAAAAATGGTAAAATTGGTATCACCTTCCATCACTATACAAATACCGAAATGAAACAAAACTAGTGTTACTCTAAGGCAGGGTTTCCCTAACTTTATCCCCCCCACAAACCCCCTGTGGATGTCAGAGTTGTCCACGAACCCCCAACTTTTCGAGACACGATCTGAGTCATTATTATACTATAATACGCATAACAGTGCTTCGTAAATGATCAAGTTCATAGTGTTATATTGTAATGAAAAAAACAAGAGATGGACAAATATTGCAGCCTGTGTCTGTTTCATAATTCAGTTATTTATCACATGCACAGTACTGTACTACTAAAGCACCATATGCGAATGGAACGCGAAAAGAGTTTGTCGATAGGTATGACTTTTGTACATGACTAAATTGTATGATATATCAGATTTTAGTTCAACAAAAAGTAAGTACACTAGTTTTGACTTTCAGAAACGTCTTACCAACCCCCTGGGATGGACTCACGCACCCCCTTGGGGTTCATGCACCCCAGTTAGGAAACCCTTGCTCTAAGGCCTAATTTTCCACCCAAAAAGGGGAGTTTTTACTGGCTCAAATCTGGTGTTCACTTCTAATCACCAAACCTACATATTTCATTGTACACCTTAATTATTCTTTATCATTTGATGACTTTTTAGGGATACATTTCATCGTTCAACCAAAAGCTAAAATCAGAACGCCAAAAAAAATCAAACAAAGTTCCCCTGGTTACAATAGATGTTCCTTTCTGTTGCTATAAACAGTATCTTTTGTTTTTTCCTTCATTTTTCATTTTTTCCTTTTTTTTTGGAGAAGGTGTGAAGATGCTGACAAAGATATTTTAAAAATCTTGATCGGTGAGTCATTTATCAAATAAAAACCATCTTGAGATTTATGTCTGTGTTATTACATTATTTTCTTTCTTTCTTCTTTAAAAATGTTACTTTGCTATTGGGAAGGATAAATTGCCTGTTAAAGATCATCAGTATTAGCATTACAATATGCTATAAATTCCCAAAATGGTCACTCCACATTCAAACTTCTGTTAACTGCTGTGCAGTCATAAAACATTAGCTGGTTTTTAGTCATTTGATTAATTTCGAATAATTTCTGAAGATGATCGGAGAAGCAAGGAAGGTATACTGTTGATTAATGTCGGCTGAATTTTCTAGCTCAAATTTTTTTTAGATATAAATATATACTAATGACATTTAAATTACCCACCATGATCACAGCTGTCACGAGTAAAATTGTTGTCACCTTTATTTGAGATATTTCTGCATGCAGTCTTTGTAGTATTGTAGTATCAAAGTCTCTCCAATGCACCTCATGCTTATTTTCCCTCTGACATGTAAATTATGGTTGTAATAGAAATAAAGCAACGGAACAGGTGACAAAGGATGCTTGACTTCTGCCGGGGAGGCTGCCCCATGCCTGGCAACATCCTTCCCCGGATAAACCCACCTAATCAAGAACCCACGCAGTGACTGTACAGTCCCCTGCGGATAGGTTTAACTCATAATCATTCTAGCCACCAGGTTCCTAAGCTACAGGGCATCCCCCTTTTCCTCCCCTACCTTCCCTCCCCTCCCCTCCCCTTCCAGCTTGCTTAAGTTGTGGAAGTTTAATTTTGAATACATGAGACACACTTGTGGTCAAGAGGTTGTTGAGATACAAAGACCCCCTGTTACTTTCTACATCATTTATAGAGTGCATGCTGTCCAAAGTTAATTACTGTTTTGAACTTTGGGCTAGTTCACATTATTACTGGGATGGGGGGGGGGGATATAGTACTTACTAACATACCTTAATTACTTTCTTTAAAATTTGGACTAGTCCAAATTGTTACTAGGGGGTGTATTTAGTACTTACTATCATAACTTAATTACTGTGTTTAACTTTGGTCTAGTCCACATTGTTACTAGGGGGTGTACTGTATATAGTACTTACTATCATAACTTAATTACTGTCTTTAACTTTGGACTAGTCCAAATTGTTATTAGGAGGTGTATATAGTGCTTTCTACTTCATTCGTTAACTGTTGTACCTACTAAACCAAACCTCAAACCTTACCAGCTAATCCTCATGGTCTGTCCCACTTACCTCATTAGTTTCTTTCCATCTATTGTAGTTAACTTAATCTGCCTCACCAACCTCCTTTCCCCCTCCCCCCCCCCTCCTCCTCATCCCAACCCACCACTGACATTATACCCCCTGCACCAAGTCCTCTAACTTCAACATATGTACTCCTTCTGCTCTTGTCATCTGTTCTATGCACTCTGCCTGTCTCTCACTTCCTCTCACATCATGTTTCCCTTCATCACCACCTATCTCTTTCCCATCTCGTCTGTCATCTCCGTCGTCTCAGCATCTGATTGTCACATCGGGTACATGGAGAAAGACCCAGAGAGGAGAAACGATTCTCTCAATACCTTCGAGGAATTACTTCAACAAGCTCGAGAACAAAAGGTAGCCTGAAATCCAGTACTCTTCCATAATAATGCATCACAGATATCACTTCTCCCCCCCCCCCCCACCTTTCCTGCACACACACTGCTTAGTTCATTGTCATGTTACACAATATGTATTCCTTCTAACTTTTCCTTGCATTCACAAAATAACTAAAGTCATGTTTATTCATATGTTATACTGTATAATCACTTTAACATAATTAATAACATTAGTAGCAACTGATTGGTTATAACCGATTTAAACCAGATAGTTCTATCGGTTAGATCGAGGAAAATGCTAATCTATTTAACATGCTTCAATGCTAGTCAGAACTTTTGTTTGGTGAATTTGAAAGGTTTAATAACTAGTGATTGAAATTTGGAATTATATTAACTGATATTTGACAAACCTCGACAATTTTTTGGTCGCACTGAATATGCAATGATTCTTCAAACTTTCACCTATAGGATATGCTTCCAAATATGGAAAATTCAAATTTTGCTGAGAAAAAATAAATTTAATAAATAAAAACATAAAACTATAACCTTCTTCTTCTTCTTCTCCTTCTTTATTTTATTTTATTTCGTTTCGTTTCGTTTCATTTTATTTTTATTTTATTTTATTTTATTTTATTTTATTTTATTTTATTT